>PVJH01013888.1:0-58790 GCA_004026705.1 Nesogale talazaci
TTGTTAAGACATACAGGCTCTGTGCATAGGCATTCACCTATAAGTTGATCGAGTATGTAGCCAGACCTATAGGTAGTTAGGTGGGAAGTTGGATCAGAATCATTCCTGCATCTGGGAAATTACGGGCTGCTTATAAGCATAGTGCAAGTCTGGTAGCCTGAACTAAGAGAAAGATGGAAGATTCTTGAGAATGTGATGAGTTAAGTAAACAATACAGTTGAAAATGGTGACACACAGCCTGAAGACTACACGGACCTTAGTGTTGGCCAGGGATGTGTGCTGGGACAGGTGGAAAGATCAGTGGGAGAGTGAATGTTGAATACTTCCAGTTTCGTGGTAAACCAGGCAGATTTAGGAATTCTGAGTGGAGACTTCCAAATAGCTGCTCAGAAGTATACTACTTGGAGACAAGTAAAAGCCTGTTGCTAAACAGACCCTCCCTAAAATAGTACAGCAGACCATCATTTATTTGGTCTATTTCCTCAATGACCATTATTCATGAATTGACTTTCATGGTCAGTAAGAGATATAATTATATTTAACCAGGTCAAAAAGCAGTGGATCTTGTGATAAAGGAATGGTAGTGTATCAAGTGCACACCTGAGAAAATAAATCGTATTAAGTGAGGGAGGTATCACACCTAAGAAAGCAAATCAAATGGTCCGTGTGCAGAGTGTTGAGAGGCCTGATGCTTTGTCTGGTAGAACTTGTGATCTGTCGTTCTTAGGCGCCTTTAGGCAGCTCCGACTCTGAGCCACCCTGAGTCCAAAGTACTACCCGGGCCCGTGCCAGCCTCGTAACTGGTCCTATGTCTGAGCCCACTGTTGCAGCCCCTGTGTCCGTCATCTCATTTGGGTCTCCTATCTCTTTCTCACTGCCCCTCTACTCGACCAGGCATTGGCGGCCTCTTCCAGGGACTGGTCTCTCCTGACATGTCCAAAGTACAAGATACCGAATCTTGCCTTTCTTGCCTCTAAGGAACATGCTGGCCTTTTCTTCTTCCAAGGCAGATTGGTTTGTCCTCGTGACTGTTCATGGCACTTCCAGTATTCTCTGCCCGCACCATCATTCAAATACATTAGTCCTTCTGCGGTCTTCCATATTTAATGTCCAACGTTCACGTGTCTATATGACAATTAAAATACCATGGCTTGGGCCAGGTGCATCTTAGTTCTCAAAGTAAGTCCCTTGCTCTTCAATACATTAAAGTGGTCTGATGCGGCAGATATAACCATTGTAAAGGCATCAGTGATCTTTTGGGCTGAGGCTTCCATGAGCATTGAAAAATGTGTTGGTAGCCATGACCTTCTTACTGTGATGATATGTTCCTTTTTACTGCAACGTGAGGTTGCTTTCTTCATCCTGTTTTATACTAAACAGTTCTGAACGCCAAAGGAGAGGAAGGGTGAAGACTGAGGTCCCTCCTTGTTTTCAGAGATCAGCAGAGCACATGAGTCTTCCTGTAGAGGGTTGCCGGCGACACCCTTGGGTAGTCATTTGCCCCTTAGCATTTAAGATTTTTAACTATTTGTAAAACTTCATGTGAAGCAGATACAATGTAAGGATATCCCATAACTTCAGAATGTTCATCAATTTTCTTTTTCTTTTTTTTTTGTGGGGGGGGGGGGGCCGCATCACTGCCCTCTGGTGGTCATGGGAGCTACCCACCCTTGCTCCTGGAGAGCCACTGCTATATTTGAACCGCCAAGTCCGTGGGCCACAGTCCCTCACTCAACCACTAGGCCACCAGGGCTCAGCCCAACTTTCTTAATTTGAAGGATGAATGAAATATTCTTAATTCTAAATTAACAATTAATGTTTGAGGCGGTTATGATCTGTACTGACTAAATTATTATTCATCACAAGACTTTGAAAGTTGCCCTAGAGCAAAATGAGAATGGCAAAGCAGCGCATGGCACTCTCAGCTGTACACATCTGCCTACAGGCGCACACATGTGCGTGTGCATATGCGTGCAGGCCCTGTAAGCCCAAACATGCTAGAACATCAAAGGTTCTCACACAGTTGTCACTTTCACTTACAGTGCACATTGGTCTCCTTTCAAATGAAAACAAGCTCTACTTTTTCAGTTCGTTTATTTATTGAACCACCAAGTGTTGGCATCTTAACTCTCCTCCAGAGAGGATGGAAGTCAGCATCCCATATAATCCGATCTTGAAGGATTTTTGCATCAATGTGTTTCCTTTGTAAGCAGATATTCATTGCTAACCTGTCCATGTGAATGCATTCTTGAAATCCTTTTTCAGACTTAGAACTATCCATTTTATAAGTGAACCGTCACTGTTTTTTTTAAGAGCCGCATATGGTGCAATTGTTTGCTTTTAGAAGGTAACATTTGTTGTACTGCGGCAGCCAGTTTGTTACAGTATCAAGGCGGCTGCTACACATGGTGGGAGGAGGGAAAAACCAGCTCAGGGGTTTATCAAAAGTTCTTCAGATTTCTTTTAGGGATGAATAGGAGGTTTAGGCGACAGGAATAGATGATTAGGAAACAGGAGAGTACTTTATTCCCACACAGCTCTTTAGCTTCTTTCCCACCACCTACCCTTTCCCTTTTATCAGATACTTTGTTTCAATCAGATATTTTTTTTGACACAATCTTAAACTTGTTTACCTAGAGGTTTTTTAAGGGCTGTAGTCTCACAGAGGAAGTCCTTGAGTGGTGCCAACAGTTAGACCTCTCCGCTCCAGCCATGGGCACCCCAGAAGAAAGGCTTGAAGATCTATTCCAGGAGTGCACAGTACTTCGATCACTCTCTACTTGTCAATCAAAAATGTAGTATGGGTAGATTGCATGACATTAAAAAATAGATGTAAGCCTGTCATCAATCCCATCCCTTAATTGATATACAGTTTAGCCAATCAGATGCAGTCTCAGGTGTCAAGCGCATGGGCAAACAACTATGCTAAGTGCATGTTGTTTTTTTTCTCTCAAACCTAAGAAAGGGTATTAAAATGAGTCGGGGAGCTGAACCAAGTAAGAAGACAAAAATATATCACTTTCATTCACAATGAGAGATTTTGACACTACATGCTGACATTCAGCTGAAGTCCACAGCACAAGAACTTATAGAGGGAAAGTACCCAAACATGTGAAAATGGGCTACCTCCTTGACTGCATTATTTGGCTCTACTTATCGATGTGAGTCAGCCTTTCCCACATAAAGATCATTAAGTCCAAGTATCATTCTTCTGTGACTGGTGCTTAAGGCTGGCTGTCAGCAGCTTCTGTCCAGATCGTGCATCCCTGGCTCACTCTATTCAGTGCCAGTCATCAGAGTAAATGCTGGTAATGAAAAAAAATGTACATAGTTACCTGTGCAGCATGAACTCATGCGGTTATGCAGGTACATAAACATACATTGTACATATAAAGAATTCTCCATGCGTTTGTGAATAAATGTAATCAATCAATAAAAATGATCACGGCATGTTTTGCATTTTTTAAGTTGGTGGCTCATTTTGACGTGATCATTTCATAAGTATCTCACATGCTGAACAGGTATGAGCCCCCCTGATCTATCCTGAAAGTTGGCTATTGGAAGCCCAGTGGAGCACAGGCATACTCTGGTTTGTTTCTGCTGTTGTTAGGTCCAGTCAGGTCCATTCACACTCACAGCGACTGGGAGCTAGACTGGTACACTGCCCGGCCCTGGGCCAGCCTCACGGTTGTTCTTACATTTGAGCCATGGACGCAGCCAGGTTTTAGCTCACCTCCTTGAAGGTTTTTCTCTTTTTCACTGCTCTGCCACTTGACCAAGCATGACGTTCTCCTCCAGATACTGATCTCTGCTGACAACATGTCTGAAGTACACGAGACCAAGTCTCGCCTTCCCTGTCCCCAAGAAGCCTTCCGACTGTACTTATTCCAAGGCAGATTTCTTGCTTCTTCGGGCAGTCCATGGTTCTTTCAGTATTCTTTGCCAGCACCATAATTTCAGCACATCGCTGCTTCTACAGTCTTCTGTATTCAGTGGCCAACCTGCACCTGCATCGCTGGGGATTGAAAACACCGTGGGCTTGGGTCAGGGGCACCTTCGTCCTCAAAGTGGAACCCTTGCTTTTCAACACTTTAAAGAGGGTTGTGTGCGGCAGATTGGCCCAGTGCAAGGCGGTGTTTGATATGTTAGCCGCTGTAGTCTTTCCAACTATATTGGAGATGGAGAGATCGGTCTACGACAACAGGCTTCAGAAGCTTTGGCATTTGAATGAAGTATAATAACCTGGAAACCGATACAGATGAGGAAAAAAATGTCAACAATCATAGAGCAGTGGCCGAAGTCATATTATGAGTAAATGAAGAGAAAGGACGGGAGAAAGGGAGAGGAAAGGAGCAAAACCAAACTTGACATAGAAATGTCAGGGGCAACAAGCCTATCTAATGATCATTAGGTACAAATACAACTGAAGCGATCCCTCAGTACTAAAAGATCACTTCAGAAAGCCTCACTAATCTCTTTTTTCCCACTTGGTTGTGCTTGAAGATGTACAGCATATTAGATTCCCATTCCACAGGCCATTCACAAGTGGCTCTGGGACTTTGGTTGCAATCCATTGATCCCTGCCCACCCCCACCCCTGCCTCCTTGCCTTTGATTTTGTGTAGTTGACGGTTTGGGTGGGCTCATTCCGCACAGGTGTTGTCTGTGTTATAATTTAATCCTTTACTTAGCTGGAGTGACATCAGTTTCAGAGGAAAGCCTCTATCTATCTTAGAACATTCTTCTTGAGGGTTCCTCGTGTCTCTTAGCAGTCCAGACCAGTGTGGTCTGTTTTTGCAGGCATTTGTGTTTTGTTCTACATTTCCCTCCTGTTTTAGAAGTACCTTCTAAGATGCCCCAGGGCAGAGCCTCTGTGTGATGATGGCAGCCGGGCACCATCTAGTCCTGGTTTCAGGCTTGAAGAGTCTGGTTTGTGTGCTGGGCCAGTAGTCCTGTAAACTTACTTCTTCTTGAATGTTTGGTTTCACTTTCTCTCCCCTGCTCCAGACAGGAAAAGACCAATAATTATATCTTAGATGGCTACTTTGTAGCTTTTCAGACTCCAGCATTATGTTGAAGACACTGTTGTCATCCTAGTATAGGGTAAGGGGACAGCTACTTAGCCGATCATTCAGCACCCACTCCACTTCTGTCTTAGCATCAATTGTATTTTCTAACCATTTATGAGCATTATTTTCTCACCGATAGTATAGGTTCATGGTCATTCATTAAAAATGGGGGCCTGACCAAGCAGCATCAGTACAATCTCGAGGGTACGCAGTAGCAGGGCTAAAAAATGCCTATCTTCTGCTTGACCAAATGATTTCCTTGCCATCATCTCCACTTGGAGAGAAATCTTACACAGTATCCGCTGCCTTTAATTCAGACCACCACACAGTGTCAGTGATAGCCATTTTTAGAAATGCCAGGCCTTCATAAAAGTAACAGGTGCTCTTTTTACATGTTAAGTAAGCTACCTGATTAGCGTTCATTTGAGGGTGCAATTACCTTGAGGAAGCAATTGCGTCTGTTCATCACAGGTCTTTAAATAATAGTCGCTAGTATTTTGTGCAGTGGTTACGCACATATTAGGCTGTGATCTAGAAGTTCCAAAGTTCGAAACCACCAGCTCCTCCTTAGAAGAAAGACAGGGCTTCCCATTCACGTGAAGAGTTACAGTCTGGGCAAGGGGGAGTGTAAGGCACAAAATAACTGATACATAATTACACAATACACAACACTGATAGATAATTGTTCAAGGATTCAGGAGGGTGGTAGGTTGGGGGAGGGGGAGGGAAAATGAAAAGGAGCTGATACCAAAGTCTCAAGTAGAAAGGAAATGTTTTGGAAATGCGGATGGGAACATAGGTGCAAGTGTGCATGATACAATCGAATGATGAATTGTTCTAAGATTTGTAAGAGCTCACCCCCCCCACCACCACCACCCAATAAAATGATTCACTTGCTTTAAAAGTTACAGACTCGGATACTCCCCAAGGCAATTCTAACCTGTCCTATAGGGTCACAGCACTGCAACATCAACTCGATGGCAGTGTGTTTGAGCATTTCATAAATGCTAAGGCTAAATTATTCAAAAATTAGACGAGCACCAACTGACAATTTGTACATCATGTCAAAGCATATAGGTTTTTCATTGTTTTGATTTGTATGGTTTGGGGTTTGCTTTTGCTTTTTTTCTTAACTGACTCAATCTTTTTCTTATTTTCATGAATGTCACAGACAAGTCATTTGGTAAGTGGTAACAGTGTCTGTCATTTTTTTTTTCTCTTTGCAGAATGCATTCCCTTTTTTATGAGCGCCACATCTTAGAAAACTGTAAGAGCCCTATATCACTAACTCTGCGGTCTAACGTCAAATTGTGCAAATGAAACCTTCACCTACCACTTTTCTCTATGTTCTTCCCGGTTTTTCGTTCGCTGGTATTTTCAGTAATTCCTCTTTAAGAAGAGGAATTGTTTTCCTAAGGGTGTGTCTTTGGGTTTGTGGTAGTCCGTTTCATATTTTCCCTCCTCGTGGTAACTTCCTTAGGTAGTATTGGACTAGCCTCAAGTGAGTTTTTGAGTTCTTCTGGATTTGTATTGGCTTCTTCACCGAACTCACTGCCGTCGTTTGAGTCCTGTACAACTGGGAGGAAATATTCACAGGGTGAAGGTGAAGATGCAAATTAGTCAAATAGGGAAATCATCTCTCTCAAATTGTACCTGGCACATAAACACTGCATAAAGTTAGCTGAATTGTGCCCACAACTTCAGGTGAGAAATATGCGGGATTTATAAACGCCCTGGTCTATTCTATGGGAAAGCGGTACCCTCACCCTCTCTGATAATTCATGCAGATCCTGGGCATATCTAAGACGCTTCCTGAATACTCTGCAACTTCCAAAGAATGTTGCTTTTGTCTCTCTCTGTAGGCACCAGCCAGCTCTGTAAGCACTATGATTCACCATACCATTAATGCACTTAGTCACGGTTTCGTTTTAGACGGTGCTAAAATATAGTTTATTTCCATTCTGTCGTGGGTTATATGAAAACCCAAATTGCCTTTTCTTTCTTGTTATGACAAGAGCTGTGTATCCCTTTGTGTAGTGTACTGAAGTATTCATCTCTTAAGATAAATAACTGCCATTTCATATGTCTGCAGGCATAAAAATTATCACTTCTTTCCCAGCGCATGAGAGAAGTCTGTATATTATTTTCATTGTACATTTAACAAATCTATAAATATACGACATCAGAGCTGGAAGTGACTTGGGTGGTGTGTGACCTATAAAAGATGTTTAAAGAGATGCATACGGAGGTGCGCCTTCTCCTTCTGTCTGTGTTTACGTCGCTGCCTTCAATCTAACAGCAAGTGTCTTCGGCTCGGTCAGCTGTTAGGCACTTTACATGAAATCCATTAAGCATCTCAGCTGTTGTGCTTCTTAATTAATTGTTGTTATGTATGGGGCACTTTCCCGGTTAGAAAGCAGAAAAGAGTCATCCTGCCTTAGAGACGCAGGATCATTGGACATCTGTTAAATTGTGTCTTCCCTGTATAGTGTTAATTAAGAAATGAGCAGTGTTGGATCAACATTGCCCCGCTTAATGACTTGAAGTTCAGTGTTCAAGAACAGCTGTTCTGGAGTTTGATTCCTGCCCCTTGCCACCCTACCCCCCCACCCCCAAACCTTCAAATTGTGAAGTTGTACTCCTAGGAATGGCAAATGCTAAATGCTAAATTTCTGTGTCTTGCTTTGTAACATTGATTTAGGAAAGGAAATACACACACAGACACACACACACAAGCCAAACAACCATTGCTTGAGCCGATTCTGTGTTTTCACCATGTCCTAGGCCCTCTGGTTGCGTGGTGGACGTCTCCCAGGTTAGAGTCCTGGCAGGTCATCACTCATCTGCCAGGGGAGCTTGTGTGTGGCTGGGTTGCTAGTCAGGTTCCCCCACAGTTTCTCGACAAAGACGGACTAGGAAGAAAGGCCTAGAACCAAAACCAACCCATGGCCATCAAGCCAATGCCAACTCATAGTGACCCTGTAAGAACCGGTAGAGCCTCCCATCCCAGCCCTCACCCCCGTCTTTCTTGGAACATTTGGTGGTTTCAGACAGCTGACCTTGCCCCGTGCATAAAGACCACGCGACCAGGCCTCCTTGGACGCAAGGCCAGGTGACCCGCCATTCAGCCAGTGAGAGCCCTCTCTCCGGGCGGCCACAGGAATGGTGCAGGGCCGGACAAAGTGTCCTGTCGCCTGCTGGTGGTGGCCATGAGTCAGAGGAACCCCTAACGACAGCGTGATGCGGTCCAATCTCAAAGGTGGAGGCCTACCAAGAAGCATATGCGAAACTGCTTGACAATCTAAGGCATGTAGGACTTGTCTAGAAAAGTAAACACACTTCCCTGGGAATGAACTCCGAAATAACTGTCCACACATGGATACAATCTCCCATGAGGGAAAATCACCTGTGTTTTCATTCTCGAAACTTGAGCTAATGAAATCAATGAAAAGGAGACTGTTGGATGCCCGTGCACGGAAGGATGGAATAGGAAATACAACGAATGAACAAGTCACCAGGAAAACACTCCACACGCCACCACTTATTCACGCCTGCATGACAGAGTCTGAAGGCTATTGGACGGATCAGAACGGCCCAGGACTGTCGAGCTGCAGAAGAATAGAAGACCTCTTTCTCCTCGGGAGTGGTTGGTGGTTCCCTAGGACAGACCCTTGGGGTGAGCACCGGTGATGCCACCAGCACTGCTCGGGAAATGTAAAGAAGATGTGAGTCTTACTCACAGAGCGTTCTGCATAGATGGCGTTTTCATAAACTGGGTAAAATGTATCATAACTGAACAAGAGCCCTGGTGCCCCAGTGGTCGAGCGCGTATCTACTAAACGAAAGGTTGCCAGGTTAAAGTTGCCAAGGACTCCACAGGACAAGGATGCGACAGTCTGTTTGTGTTGAGGTGTCTAGCCGTGGAGACCCTGGGTGCACGGTATTCACGGCGTCACGGTTCGTGGGAATTTCCCCACCACTTGTTTTTGTTCTTCCAGTTCATACTTGGGGGGAAAAAAATTGAGGATTTCTGAAATGTACATTTCTTCACTGAAAAGATCTTTGTATTTTGTCACTTGAACGCTTTGAAAAACGTTGCTGCCACCTGCAACGATGAGCCGTTCCTCTTCTCAATAGCTGGCTAGATGTAATCTGAACATTATTTTAGCTTCTTCACCATCAGTTACGTAAGCCCCAATGTATTTCCTTTTCAGAGCGGAGGGTTTGTCAGTCTTGTTCTTGCTGGGTTTCGTTTTGATCTGCGGGCGTGCAGCCCTGGTGGGTGGTGAGGGAAGGCTCCCTGCCAGGTCCACAGTTCAGGCCCACCAGCCGCTCCAAGAAAGACGAGGCTGTCTGCCCCGGCAAAAATGCATAGCCCAGGAAATTCTACGCAGCGTCACTACATTTCAGAATTGGCGGCTCCCCTCACTCACATACAGTGAGTTTTTATGAGGTCATGAATTATTAAGGAATAGAACCTTTGAAGGCATGTGTGTTGTTGGTACCGTTTTAAGAAGAGGTGGCTTGGAATCTCAAGAGAGATTGGAACTGGCCTGTTTGAAATGTGCACTCACCACCCCCAGGTTGACAGTTAGCTCAAGCAGAGGCCCAGTGAAGAATGGCCACCCTGCTAGTGGGGACCTTTGTTACATGATTCACTGATTCATGGCCCAGAGGCTGCAAATAGTTCCTTTCTGGGCCTCTGGAGAAAAGTATTTATCAGATCGCATCTTGTCTACTGATCACAATATTTTTGAGACTCTGGCAGTGATGTGCAAAATAGAGGCGTCGTTATGCCATTACTTTCTAATGGTGTTTTCTTGTGTTTACGGTCAAACTGCACAGCAAATTAGGTTCCTATTTGACAGTTTCCACACAACTTGTTCAGTGACAGTTTCTAACACGTTTTTAACAATGTGTCATCATGCTCTTTAGTCGTATCTTGTTGCATTTTTGTAGAGTTATTTTTTTAGTAATGGTTTTGTAATGTGATTATCAGCATTAGTTTTCCCCTTGGAGGACATGTATTACCGTAGAACAGCTTCCAAAAGAAATGTGTGGAATCAATTTAGCGAAAATTGACGCTTTTCTTCGCTATCTGTTCTCCTTGGGGCCTTGGTGGCATAATGGGTAGATGTTGGGCTGCTGTTGACACAGTCAGCAGTTCAAAACCACCAGCTGCTCCAAGGGAGAAAGACAAGGCTTTTCAACTCCAGGAAAGAGTGGCAGTTCCAGAAAGCCAAAGGGATAGTTCCACTCTGTCCTTACAGGATCACTATGAATCAGAATCAACTCAATGGCTGTGAGTTTTTTGCTTTTCGATCCGTGCTCCTTTCTTTCGCTGTGTGTGAAGGATAACCTCGACCCTGTTAACCATGGGTGGTACAAAATAGACATGTTTTAAATGCCAAGTGACTACGAGTGGAAGTGAGGGAGACAGATGGAAACCATGCCACATTCCTACAGAGGGCCAGGCCTGAGATGAGAACGTGATGTGCGCATCCGCCCCACTGACACTGGGGACACCACTGCTGTTGTCCTCACCTTACACAGGAGAAATCTGAATCTTAGAGACACTAACTGGCTTATGCAAATTCAGGATTCCATCAATTCCCAAGTCCAGCGAACTTCCAAACTCCCATATGTAAGGGGACTTTAAAAAGTTCATGGGAAAATAGAATGAAAAGGTCATGAAATCGTTGCACCAGCTATCTGAAGCCCCCTTGATTTCTTCTTTGCAGTACAGCTCTTAGACAATGGAGATAAAACAGCCTGAAAAAATTGTCTCATTTGCTCTCATTTGGTCAGGCAGTGGAGGCTCAGGGTAGCAAAGCAACTCGTCGAAGCTCAGTCACTATTTAGCAGCCCTTTGGAGTGCACCGTTAGACATATGAGGCGTTAGAAAGTCTAAGTCTTTCTTTTCAAAGAAAGGTACAGAAATAGGGTGGTTCATCTTAAAGTTCTTGGAGGAAAAGTAGCAAAGCCCGGGAAATATATACCAGGAGGCTTCAACGGTTCATTGGGGGGGAAAAACTGATCTTTTGATTTGTTTTTTGTCAACTTTTTGAAGCTCCTCATAGGCATGTCTTACTAGCTTCCTCTCACTGCTGTCATGGACGCCACAAACTCAACTGCTGGAAACAGCAAAAAATGTTCATTCTGCAGTTCTGGAAATAAGGAAGCTAAGTTCAGCATGTCAGCTGGCTCAACTTCCTGCTGGAGAAGGCAGAGGAAAGCCTACTTCCTTGCTTTACTCAACTTCTGGAGCGTGAGCACTTCCTTCCCTAGAAAGCCATGCGCCTTTCACCACCTCTAATGAGTTACAGCCTGGAAACCCCACAGGGACAGGCCTTCCCTGTCCATTAGCGTCCTTGCGAGTCAGAATCCACCCAGGGGCAGAGACTATGGGTTTTTGGAGAGAGAGCTGGTGCTCCTTTACTAATGGCTGTCTTCCCATCACTCCAACCTGCCCCTCCACCCTCACTTCTTGCTGCTGACGAAGATCCTCCCACCTTCCGCTTCCTCGAAGGCGCCACAGGGAGTTGCAGGGCTTTCCCAGGTCATTCAGACTATACACCCATCTCAAGATTGTTCCCATCATCACATTAGCAGAACCCCTTTTGCCATGGAAGGTCAAGGGCGCGTTATTCTCCCCACTGACGGGCACTCTTTCCACCCATGTCATGTCTTAGTTCTGCACCCCTGATGGCCAAAGTCTCATTTCTGTGGATTGTTTGTAAAGAGTAAAACCTTTCTCGTCCAGAGTCATCTGGGAATTAGCCATTCTAGACACGTTTATCCCGGCAACTAAACTGTGTCTTTCAATGTTCATTTTCTACAGAAATTGATGTGAAATATGCTCTCTTCTCCATCCTTCAAATGCATCTTTAATTTTACCTCTCCTTGAGGAATGATGACTATTCCTGTAAACATCAGTTAGTGAGCCTGGCTTCAAATACAGCTGTCAATGCAAATACAGGCGTGGGTGGTTTAATACACAGAAGTCGGTGGATATTAACTCCTGTGATGGGATGGGAATATGCTTTCTGCTCACTTTCTACCATGGACTCCTTTGTCAGAGAGGGGAGGGGGGAGAACAGTACACACATAGGTGCCCAGCTACCTGAACAAGATAGCAGACAGTACTGTCCCCTAGGTGTGTTGGGGGCGTGGGAGAGAATACTGATTTGTCAGGAACCCTTACTCGTGAACTTTTGCCCTGATTTTAGTTTATATTTCCATTTTGAAGGAATGTGACAATGGTACTAATAATACAGTCTCCAGTTTCTCTTCCACCGAAATAAGAAAGAAAAGCTTTGATTAGTTCGACCAAGCATACATTTCTCTCTCTCTCTCTCTCTCTCTCTCTCTCTCTCTCTCGTTTTAAGTAGTGAATGACAACACTTAAAATTCTTTAAGGATTTTCTATTTCTGACTGTATTGACTCTCTTCTGACATAACCCTAACTGTAAGACAGCATGAAAGGAGCTGTGGTAGTGTAATTCATTACAGGTCACACTGCTACCCCAAGGTCAGCGGTTTGAAACCACCTGCCCCTTTGAGAGAAAAAAGAGAGGCTTTTTATACCTTTAAAGATTCAGCCGCAGATACCAACCGGGACAGTTCTACTCTTTCTAATAGGGGCCCTGTGAGTCAGAATTGGTCCGTTGACTGTGTGATGAGAGTGTGAATGGAACCATTTAGCGTGGTGCCCTTATGGGATAGAAATGTGTTGATAATTCTTCTTTCCAGCAAGTTGTGGTTCTTAGCAAAGTCATTGAAGGGAGTCCTGATGGCATAATGGGCTCTGCATTGGACAGCTAACCAAAAACAATGGTAAGATGCTAGCACCCCTGAGAGATACTCGCCTGATTGAGCACCACCTGCGGCAAAGAGTTCACATTTGCTTCACCAACATGCATTCTGTGTGACAGGCTCCACATTGGACATCAGTTGAAAGAAAGCATCATGCATACTCGTGTGTGAGCTGAGTTTTTCAGCACGTTTTTTATGGAGTTTTCATGGTAAAATTAGGTGCTTCAGCTGATAGTCAGTTCAACTTATACTCGAGTATCAACGGCACTTTCCTGCATGGGTACCCATTTGATGCGGTGGTCACCCGACAAGTATGGAAATAGAAGGATAAGAACTTGATCATGGATCCCTGAAGAGGTTATAACCTTTATTACAACAGATGGCGCTGGAAACAAAAAACAAACAAACAAAAAGACATTGTCATTGGGGACCTGCCATTCGAGCTCTGGAACCTGTCCCAGGAACACTCTCTCATTAGCATCATCGGAAACTGTGCCTTGGGTACACCAGTGTGAGCTGAGCTTGTGAATATAGCCCACCTCCACAAGAACGAAGTCATTTTTATTGGGGCCTGGTGTCCACCCCACCGAAACAAGTGTGTGTGCTGTAGTACCCTTAGTGTGTCTGATGCACAAACCACCCAAAGATTCACAGTTCACCAACGGGTCACAAGCACTTGTTCAGCCCCTAAATGATAGTGCATTGTTGTTCTATCATAGCCAAGAAGGCCAGACAGGTCAAGCCAGTACAAGACAATGAATCCCCCATACTCTTAGGATATCACTTACATGAACTAAAGTGAATATAGAGAAAGCAAGGTTTGTTTGTGGTTAACCGGGGTGGGGTGGGGGGAGAAAATTTGTATTTAGGAGGACAGTATATTGATGGTGGAGTGGTTTGAAAAAGATTAGTGAGAATGACTGCATTACTGAAAGCAAATAATGTCCTTGAATTATTCACAGAGAAATTATTGACGAAGAGTATATTTGAGTATGCTTATTTTAACCACAGTGAGATAGGTGTGTGCTTGGTGTGTGTGGGGGGGCGGGGGAGGGTGTTGTATCATTTTCTTGCAATGACCTGTATTGATAGGAATAAATCAAAGATGCCAGAAAATTGGGGTGGGGGGGCCATTGGGAAGGTGGTTTTGGCTACAAAAATTTAACAGCCACCTGACTCTACCCATGTAATAGTTGCATGTCTTTAGTACATATTGCATGAATGCATGTACATCTGGGAAAAGTCCATGAATTGGATCCTTGTGGGTCTTTGGTGACATTTGAGTTAGGCAGATGTTGTCACGGGATCACTGGGAGGTTATTTGGGGTCACTCTGTATCATTTATTACAAACCATGTGAATCTACAATCATACCAAAATTAAAAGTTGAAGGAATCATCTGTCCTGGATTCCTTATGATTCCGATTTCTATCTGTAACAGCCAAATTTGTAAGGTAGAATTGGCATCATGATAACGGGGGTGAGGAAGCATGGAAGAACTAGAGGAAGGTTATATGTTTCATCATTGCTACACTGCACCCTGACTGGCTTGTCTCCTCTCTGCGACCCTCATGTAAGAGAATGTCTCATTACCTATAGATGGGCTTTCATGAGCAGTGGTAAGAGTGGTGATACCAGGAGGGTGGAGGGAAGGTGGGGTAGAAAGGAGGAACCGATTATAAGGATCTACATATAACCTTCTCCCTGGGGTACGGACAACTGGGAAGTGAGTGAAGGGAACATTGACAGTGTAAGATATGACAAAATAATAAAAATTTATAAATTACCAAGGGTTCCTGAGGGAGGGGGGAACGGAGAGGGAGGGGAATAAATGAACTGATACCAAGGGCTTAAGTAGAAAGCAAATGTTTTGAGAATGATGAAGGCAACAGATGTACATATGTGCTTGACATACAATGAATGGATGAATGGATTATGGTAAGAGTTATATGAGCACCCAATAAAATGATTTTTTTTAATGCGCTGATACCAAGGGCTCAAGTAGAAAGAAAATGTTCTGAAAATGATGATGGCAACATATGGACAAATGTGCTTGACACAATGGATGTATGGATGGATTGTGATAAGAGTTGTATGAGCCCCCAATAAAATGATTTTAAAAACTTAAAAGTTAAAGGCGAAAACATTATGAGTGTGTAAGAGAAAATTGACTCTTGCAGGGACCCGAGTGCTCAATATTTTGTTCCCCCACTTACAAAGTGTGGACCTGTGAGCAAGTTCTTTTCTGGGGTGCCTCCATGTCTACATTTTTCAAACAGAGGCAATAATCTTACTGTCCTCACTGTTGTTTTGAGGAGTACTTGATCCAGAGTAGTCAGTCAATGGCAGATATGCTTTTGAAGTGTCATTATTATAGGCTGTTCATCATTTACCCTGGTTCATGAGAATATTTTATCATTCAGTGCGTAAAGTGATGAGTCTGACTTGTTTGAATAAATGTTAGTGTCACTAGGTCTTCTCCATGTCATTAGCTTCTGTTCACATCTTTTGTCCTACATTGATGGGGATTAAGCTGTTGCACTTCTTTACTTTTTTTTAATGCCTTCTTTTCAAATGGGTGCATTTAAACTAAATTTCTCTTGTAGAATTGCTTGAGCTTAATCACCAAGGGTGATATTTCAGAAACCAACATTTTCACCATCATTCAGCTACTGATGGATACATTGAATTTTTCTTTTTTCTTTAGTACCAGGATCAGTTAAAAATACATTTTTCTGATTTGAAGCGTCTGGTGAGGGTATCTTGTATTTGCTAGGTTCTGATTTTCATTGCGGTCATAACGTCAGTTCTTTGCAATGTCGCATGTGTCTTTGTGGCTTAGAACATGTTACTTTTTACAAACGTTTCTTGTGTACCTGAATGCAATAGTAATTATTGAAGGTAAAATTTTACCGGGCTTACAAACCTTGATCTTGTTAATCTGATCAATCCTGCCTTCCGTGTCCTTACGAATCGTTGCAATTGGGTTGACTTGTCAGGTATTGGCAGCTGTGTAGTGGAAAACCTCCCTCTGTGATGATGGATTTGCTATTGATATAATTCTGCTCATTTGGGGCTGTGTGTTTTCAGCTCTGTTGTTAGGTACCACAGATTCAAAATTGATAGGATTTCCTGATGAATTGTTCATGTTATCATTATTCATCATCTCTTTACAAACCCTTACCAATGTTCTCACTTAAAACCTCACCAAAAATCCAGATTAAACTCACTAAGGTTGACTGGAACCCTATGCACAGTGGCCCTGAAGGCCTGAGTGGACCTACCACAGAGCACTTCCGAGGCTGTAAGTCTTTAGAGCAGCGGTTCTCAACCTTCCTCATGCTGCGACCCTTTCACACATTTCTTCATATGGTGGTGACACCCCCCACACACCATAAAATTATTTTCATTCTTACTTCATAACTGTCATTTTGCTACTGTTATGAATCATAATATAAATATCTGAAATGCAGGGTGTATTTTCATTGTTACAAATCGAACATAATTAAAGGCATAGTGATTCATCACATAAATAATAAGCAATTAAATATCGAGAAATATTGGTTTCTAATTACAAACAAATGAAACTTTGTCTTGAAGCATGGTGGAGCATGTGTAGCAGTCTTACTAGAACAACAGTAAACTACATTGCTACATTTTTCAACAACAAAAAAAAAAAGCCAAAGTCCATGTGAAGCTTGAGGGTTTCTTTCTCACCAGATCAGCATATCTGTATGTGGGCAGACCCACCTGGAGATGGATAGAGGAGCAGTGTCTCGGTTCCTAAAGCCATCAAAAATAGGTGTTTTCCAGTGGCCTTGAGCAATCCCTGTGAAAGAGTCATTTGACCCCCAAAGGGGTCGTCACCCACAGGTTGAGAACCGCTGTTACAGGAACAACCGATTTCTTCTCTCTCGTGTGGCGGAGTTGATGGGTTCCCACAGTGGCCAGTCTTTGGGTTAGCAGCCCAATGCAGGACCCACTCGGCTTCCCTCCAGGACTGCTCTGCCTGAAACATGACGTCTAATTCAATAAGAAGCCAGTCAGCTCTCCCTGAATAAGTACACGTGCACCCCACCCCATCTCCACCCCCACCCAGAGCCCAGGCGTTCTTGGACAAGTTTCCTTGCTGTGTCCCACATAAGGACTAGCTTTCAAATCCATCCTTGACCGAAAGCCTAGCTGTTCGAGGGCCCGAATTTATGCAAGGGGCCCACTTCCAACCCATGACCACATGTAGGCCTAAAGCTTTGTTTTCTTTCACTATAAGGGCAATAAGACACAAACTTTCATTTTATTGAGATTGTCATCCTTCATTCCTTCATCACCAATTCCACGCTGAACAACTGTATTTTCAACTCTTGTACTCACTGTCATGCTTGCTCTTCAAGCTGGCCTGTGGGAATTCCCCTGGCAGATTTCACCATGTCTCTTAAAGAATGCTGGTTCGAATTTCTTCCCAGATGTCTGGTGTTGCCGGGGTGGCATAGGGGGCACAGCATGTCGGAGAGAAAAGATGTCAGAAAGAATGACAGTGCTCCTTTGAAGTTCTGGTGGAGCAGGTGAAGAGTGCCAGGGGACTGGGCATCCGGAGAGCACTCTGGGTCGACCTGCCCTGAGACGTGACATCCTGTAAATAAGTCCATTGAGTGTGGAGTCCCTGCTGGGGCGACATCACCCGGAGAGATCTGTCCTGTGTGGATGTCTTGGTTCTGAGCCATTTTGAGCTCTGGGTTCCAGAAGAGTAGTCTTTAGAAAACCAAAAATTGTTTAGTTTTTGTTTTGTTTTGTCTTTTATTTTACCAAACTGCCAAAATTTACAAATACAATATTAATAAATGGCATGAAAATCTCGTTACAATGGTTACCTAGGCTATAAAACTGGACTTAACTTTTCCAGCAACATTTCTTTTAAAATCTTACGACCCTATTTCAAAATAATACATAAGCACAGTAGAGCAGTGATCTAGCTATCAGGAAAAAAAGGTAGGCTGATCTACTCTGTCACATTTAAATTATGGAACTCTAGGAGAAGAAGCTTTGTAAGTTACCAACAACATAGTTTTCTAGGTATATTATTTGTACTTATGTCTTATTTCATGGTTTTAAAACCATGACATAGAATAACATTTAATTGACTTTTTTTATTAGTTCTATGAGCCATTCTTGGAGCACCTCAAATCCAACAGAAATCTTCTTGGAAATGTTCATTATCTTAATCCCAGGTCTTTATATTGAAGTTTTTCCCTGGATCAGACTCAGTTTCTGCCTTTTGCAACCTTCTTTTTTTTTTCCTTTGTTAGATACTGTTGTTTAGGGTTTTTTGTTTGTCTTTATTTTAGCTTTTATTTTATTGGGGGGTTTAAAACATTCTTATTACTCTGTCATGAATGAATGGAGCTCCCCAGTACTCTTCATCAGAAGTAAAATATCAAGTTCCTAACTGTTGCGGTTTAGTTCTCTGTGCCCCAGAATCGGATCCTAACTTAATGATTTTCATTTCTTGATTTTTATCATGTGTCTAAGGAAGAAAAAAAAAGTAAGTCCATATCCACCATTGATCCTTGCATGATTTGGGTGGCAAGAGATGTGTTTATTGATGCACGTGTCCATTTTCCCCTAGGTTACCTTCCGAACAAGAATCTATCACTGCAATATCAACAGCCAGGGCGTGATCTGCCTGGACATCCTCAAAGACAACTGGAGTCCGGCGCTCACCATCTCTAAAGTTCTCCTCTCCATCTGCTCTCTCCTGACAGACTGCAACCCTGGTAAGAGATACCCCCGGGACTGCTTGGGGCTGTCCAAGGTTCCTATCTGGCTTGAGTCAGTCATGTGCTGCTGCCACGATTGCCGTGTGCTCATTTTAAATGCTCATAGTAGGTGACCCGCTTGCTTTTAAATTGGCTAGTCTCATTAGTCTTTTTAAGGCCCATGATTTGCCTAGAACAAAAAAAAAAAAAAAGCACGGTGTGACATAAATTAATGAAAAATCCTTTTAAATGAGAAAGTGCATTGAAAGAAGGCATTCTGTTCTCCTGCCAAATAATCTTTCAAATTGAGTGGCTTAATTTTTAATTAGATGCCTACCAGAAGAAGATCATATGAGAAATGCAGGCTATTAAAACCAGACGACAACCAGGCGGCACCGCATAGCCATGACCTCTTTGGCATCTTAACAAGCATGCATCCTGACAAGCTAGTAGGACAACAGAGGGCAATGGTCTTGAACTAGGAAGTACCCAAAGGCAAGCAAGGAGGTATTACTGCTCAGAAAGACCAAGAAATGCTTATGGCCAGGTCCGGGGAGCCCCAAGTTCTCATGTCTGGTATGCATCTGAGTGTGTCATTGTGCCTTCCACCAAATTTCTTCAACTAGAAGACAAGCAAATTTCTGGTATTTTACATATTTGGATTTCTTTGGGAAAATACAAAAATCTGAAGGTAGCCGTAGGGTTTTCCGTGGATGTTCCCACTAATGTTCTTTGAGTGCTTAAAATTAATCATCTTTTTCATTTATAGATTATATCTTCCACAGTTAGAGATAAACTCTTACCTAAAGTAAAATTTTAGATAAAACAGAGAATTAACAATGGAATTGGGTTTCTCTTAGGCTCGTGGTGGGTTTATAAAACATAAAGAAATCGGATCTTCTTTCCTACACATGTAATTTTGTTCTTTTTAGATAATAAAAAAATATATTTGAAGTGAAAACAGGTACAATGGCCATTAATAAACTTGTGATATCATTTTCTGTATTTATATTAAACACAAATCAATGCTTTCATCACCAAAAAGAAAAATAAGGTATAAGTGGGCAAGATTGTTGTAAAAAGTTTTAAAAAAATAATTCATACTTTGACCCAGGTAGCAAGTGAGATTGAATACGTATTGAATACGATTGTGTTGCAGAGTTGAATAACGAATACCTCATTCTTTCTACCCCCTTATTACTGTTCTGACCCCACGTGTCTCAGTGATTCTGTATAGCCTCACCCCAGGTAATGTCCCCAAAAGACTTTCCCACCCATGCATCCCCGAGTGATTCGAGCCCAAGACCCCTGTGGTGCTCCTGGCACTGTTCCAACCATGTGCCTCTCCCTGACTCCCACAAAAGTACTTCTATTTCATTGAAATTTAGGGATGATGAGGGCATAGTTTTAGGATAGCAGTTTTATTTCGAGAGGTAAACTCATCTACTCAAGAAACTTTTGAGACGTTAATCTTTTTGAGTTGCAAAGGAGCCTTGGTGGCCGTCGTAGATTACATGTTGGGCTGCTAACCACAAGGTCAGCAGTTCAAACCCACCAGCCACTCCACAGAAGAAAGAAGAGAGACTATCTTCTCCTGTAAGGCCTCAACACCCACCCCCCTCCTCCCCTGGCCCCAGGCCCTTTCTTTTCTGTAGTATAAGGTGGCTATGAGTCGGGATGTGTGTTACACAGGGTTCTCTAGAGACACAAAACCAGCACACTAAGCAGTTAATTATCAATGAAGCAGTACAAATGGCTCATTGCAACTCACTTACATGAGACAGCTAGAAGACTGGCAGTCCTTGGAGTCTTGAGGGCCGCTGAGTAGTCCTATGCAGAGCAATTCAGGCTATCCTACCACACGCAGCAAACAGCAAAGCAGGTCACCCACAGTCAGCCAGAAGACAGAGTCCAACAGTCTCCAGCTCAAGACACGTATATTCCAGGAGCGTGACGAAGCAGGGCTTGAAGGAACCCACAGCAACACAGTCCACGGATTAGGTGTCCCATGCTTGGAGATCAAGGCATAGGACAAACAAGGCAGTCAGCTAGTCCGAAAATCCAAGAGCAAGAGAACCAGGGCGGGCCTCACTGAGCCCTTTATATCTCTGCCCTTCAGTTGATCTTATGTGTGTTCCTTGGTCATGTTTTCACAACAAACCTACCTTTCATCACAGGTTACTCTCAGTGGCAGTGAGCTTTAGAGGGAGAAAGACCTCACCTCTTACACATACATGGAGTAAGGTGTTGCCCCACGCACGGAGAGCCTGCTCCAGTCTGTAATGCACTGCTACCCAGACTGGTCTCCTTTGTTCCAGCCACGGTGCGAGTTGGTTCCATCTCCTAACAGCAGTCTTACAGGACAAAGTCGAGCTGCCTCCACAGACTGTCCGAGCCTGTCCTCTTGACAAAAGCCTACTAGCAGATCCTCCCATGGAGTGGCTAGGGGTGCACGCTACAGATCTTCTAGTTCACAGCTGGGTTCTTGACTTCCCTCTCACCCAAGGTTCTGGCTTTGCTGCCCAAGTCAGATGCACTGAGACCTGTTCCCCGGACCCCCACTCAGATGTGGGTGTCTCCTGAGCCAGCAGCTCTGCTCAGAGGAATTGATGCCTTCCACCCAGTCCTCCTCTCAGCAGTCAGAGAGATTGCTATACAGTGAAACGGAGTTTTCCTCTCCTATGTCTCATAAAATGATAGATGCATTCTGCAAAAGAAATTCACCCCTGGCTAAACCAAAATCGCCTATAAGAAATAGATTTTTAAAATAATACTATTCAGCATTAAGAGCTAGCCTAGTGGTAATAATGCCCCTTAAATTTTACCAGCTGGAGACAGCCTGAATAACGTAAGATGAGAATATCATTTGTAAAATACATGCTCACACACTGTTCAGACTTCAGTGCATATTTAAAAAAACTCCTTTGTAAGCACATTCTTCATATGGACGCTGACACTTCTACAGCCTTAAAGAGTTGTTTATTCTATGTCCAAACACCCATTCATTTGTTTAATGGACTTATTTATTTCGCACTGTTCTCTGGTATACTTAAAACATCTGTGGGTTTCAGGGAGAGGAGGGAGGCTTGCCCTCATAGACATTTCATTGCCAGTTACCCTCTCTTCATAGAATCACAAATATAATTTTGGTAAGCTGTGAATTAATCAGATTTTCCCAAATCGGCAGAGCCATTTGACCACGGGCACACCATCAACCCCAAAGCTAATGCCCTCTTAAAACATGCATTCTCACTCGTCGCCCCTCCTGCCCTTTTGCCCTGAAGGGATGATTGGGGTTCCAACCCTTGCCCTGTGTACTTCCTCCTCCTTTCCCCTCTGCCCTCAGCGGAGCCTGCCTCGTGGCCCAGCCGGGCCATCTGTCGGCAACCATGTAGCCTTTGTCCTGCAGGCAGCAGACAGAAAACGACACAGGCCAGGTCACACCAAAGTGCCCTCCGCATCTCCGCAAATGTCAGCGCTCAGAATGGATGCGGGCCCCCCCCCTCCCCCAACTTCCCAGCTGATACTTCCAACTAAAAGTCAGGGATCGGTTACCCCTAATCTTAGATTTATGCAAATCTCTATTACAACAACCAATACAGCTAAGAATGGCAGCTAATTAACCCGCTGCCGCACACAGTGATTGAGCTGAGGGTGTGTACAGCTGCAGCTTCACCAGCGAGAGCTTTATTCTTCTCAAATGGACTGAGCAAATGGAGAGCAGAATTTGTGCCCAGTGGCTCCTGTCACTCTCGGGGTGATGGAGAGAGGCCCCTTCGCCACACTCTGAGCACCGCCCTGTGTTTGACGCCACTTCAAGCCTGTGTGCTTGTAGCCGGCTCTCCCAGCCCTCTCCCAACGCTGTCTCAGGTACCGCCGCTCTGAGCAGTCTGAGCTGCTTGTCTTTGGGCTGGTGATGACGAGGTAGCAGATTGTGTTGTTGAATATTAAAAGTGTGTGTGTGTGCAGCACATATATGTTTATGATTGACAGGCACAGATCCCAGGAGCAGCCCTCGTGGGGTCAGCACTGAGCTGCTAGCTGCAGGGTCAGTGATTGAAACGGACCAGCCGCTCTGCAGGAGAATGAGGAGGCTGTGGGCTCTACAGATGTGCCATTTCCACCCTGTCCTCTGAGCTTGCTCTCAGTCGGATTAGGCTCGGTGGCCGTGGCTTTGGTCTGGGTCTGTAAGATTCGGGGGAGGAGCTGACCTAGACCTTAGCAAAGGATTGAGCCTTTCGGCACAGGTCTTGGCGCCCGGATTATTTACACTAGGTTTGTGAGCTGTTAGCTCGATGGGAGTACTTGGTAACATCTCTTCCTACAGCATCTTGTCCATAAGACAGTGGTTCTGAACCTTCCTCATGCCGTGAGCCTGGAAGACACCTCGTGTGGTGATGACCCCTCCCCCCATCATAGCATTATTTCCGTTGCTACTTCATAACTATAATTTTGCTGCTGCTATGAATCAGATGACCCTCCCTAAGGGGTCGGGACCCACAGGTTGAGAACCACTGCCATAGGACTCCTGCCTCCTGAACACCTAAGGACAGTGCGCACCACATTCCCTGTGGTGCCTTTCTTTCTGAAGTTGTTCAACTCGTGTCAGCCCCCTGCGTTTTGGAATAAGCACTTCATTCCATCACGTTTTCAATGGCTGTGATCTTTCAGACGTCGTAGGAGGCACTTTTGGGTATGTTTTGTATATGTCATCAAGGGTGCTTTTTTTTTGGGGGGGGGGTTTCTTTTCTTCAGAACCATATTACTGGGAAGTAATACAGATATCATTCCCGAATTCGATTATATCAAGCGGTATTGTGCAATTGCTGCCACAATAATTTTCCAAAGGGATGCCTTTTTTTAAGACAAGCATAATATCCCTTGTTAATATTGTCTTACACCATTCATTTCCACAGCAGCCCTTTAAAAGAGATAGAGTCCTTTTCAGAACAGGTCACTGAGTCACAAGGGTTACTCATAATAGATTAACACATTCAAGTTAATAATCTGTTTCTGGAGAGTGAAAGACTGGCTGGGTAAAATCTTTCTTGTTTTTCTCGGGAGGAGTGGAGATAAATTATGTTAACAATACATTTAAATAAATACTTAAAATCACAATAATGTATTCTAATGTTTTAAAATGGAAATTTAAGAGTTCTGAAACAACATAATAAAACACCTCTAATTGTGCAGAAATTAACTTGTGTGGGCAAAACAGCCAGATGACTGAATGGCATTTTCCCTCTTGATTTGCATAATTTGGAATGTAAGATGTCTTGGGGAAAATATAATTATGAAAATATGAAGAATTAACATAAGCCAACCAACGTCCGACTCCGGAGACCTTAACAGCTGAGAGGTTATCTGTGTTTCTCTTCTGCTGTTACTTTATTGTCTCAGGCAATATCTGGCACGGCCGAGATGCTGGGAACAGCCGCATTGCTCATTCAACAATTAAGACCTTTCTGAAATGCCAGGCTAATGATTCCTCCACGGTTGCCCGCCCTGCTCTCCCTCGGCCTTCATGCAGACGCACCGGGGACGTTAGCGAGAGAGAGAGGCTAGAGCAAATAGTTTCATGTCTTGTCAATCTTTGCTAACTTCCCTGGTGCATCTGCATGAAGTGTGCACGTCCTAAGTTGTTCTGACTTAAATGGAGTATCTCAAAAAACAGTTTCATGATTGTGGTTTATGATCAGTTTCTTCATTCATTCGATCTTCGTCTTTGAGGGGGGGGTCGAATGATCAGGGTAACGTCAACTAATTACATCCTGCAGGTGTGGAAGACAGGACACATTACTAAGGACAAGCTACGTAAAACAAAAGCACACCTTTCAAAGAGGGTTGCCATAGTGACTCTTAAACCATGCAAGCTGGAGACTGCTTGTACAAGGGGGTCAAAAAGCACTCGGAAAACAGTGACACTACCTTTCAATTCAATTCTATTTTTCCACATACTTTTTGAAGGCGCTTTGCACATGTGTGGCTGTGATACTCTGCAGAAAAGGAAGGTGGTCCACCTCACTGGTAACACCACCTCCCAACGCCCCTCGCTCCAGGCACACAGCAGAACAAGGGGTGCAGCACGCTGCTTGACTGGGGCCGAGCCCCCAGGACCACCAATCAAGTCAATGCGAACTCATTGCGACCCTACAAGACAGAGTGGAAGTGCAGGAGAGATCCCTCTGTACTTCTCCAGAGGAGCGGCGGGGGATCCAAACTGCTGACCCTGTGGCTGTCAGCCCGCTCGTAACCCACTGTGTCACCCGGGCTTCTCGTCTGGGGGGACACATGTAAAATGGTGTCCCTTATGTGGAGTTGCTGATAATCGTACTTGACTAGTCTGTGTGCGGTGTGGTCAGAGTTGGTAAGTGAAAGCTTGTGGATTTGCAGAGATTTGTGCTGCTTAAGAAGCCTTGATGGCAGAGTGTTAATGATGGGCGGGGGAGGGGGGAGAGACAGGCACCTGCCTGCTAATCAAAGGGTCCTGTGATTCCAATCCACCCAGCCACTCCAGAGGAGAAAGGTGACTGTGCCCCTGTAGGGGACAGCCCCGAAAGCCTTCTCCGGCTACTCTGTCCTGCAGGGCGACTATGAGGCTGAAATCAGCTGGAGGCCTGCAGATCTTAGGGGTTTCCTTGTTTGGTTAATTCTCTGGAAAGATAATTTACAAGTGCATTTCCTCTAACCAGGCAAAAAAAAAGCCTGTGAGGTACATAGGAAAGGACTTCAAAAGGTGTGTGGAAAAATTATCATCTTTTAATTCCAGGTTCCCACGCACTTTTGAAGGATACTACCCACCCGCCCGCCACACCCACACCTCCGCCCCGTGTATTGGAGTTTCACCTGACAAGTTCAGGCCCTGTGTGCACTCAGTTGTGTGTACGGTGGGTGAACTCATCAAAATTAGATGTAGTCTCTTATTCGAAACCAATTACTGTATATACCCGTGTAGAAGCCAAGTTTTTCAGCACATTTTTAATGCCATTTTGTGGAACAATTAATGCCTCCTCTTATATTTGGGTCAGCTTATATTCAGGTATATACAGTACCCAAAGAATAGTTTCAAAGACTCTCATCCTATTGCTTGACGAGTTTCTGGAAAGTCAAGAACCTTTAATGCAGATTTTCATGAACTTTCTCTGTATGGTACTTGTTTGTAATATGTTTGTGTTAGTGTTTTCCTTTCTGCAACACAAAAACATCTTACTGTTTTTCTGACACAGAAATAATACATGTCTGTGTCAGTTTAGTTCAGCAAGCTTTTAAAAGTACGTGTTTTATGTCCATGTGAGGGTCTCCACAGAGTCAAATTTGCTGAGATTCAGCACAGTGTCTCCGTCAGTGAACTTTGCCTCATTGTAACCTTGGCATGGATTAAAGAGCGCGTCACCGCACCTTTTGGCCCTGACTTTGACCTGCCTCTCCTTAGCCTTGCCCCGTGTGCTGTAGCCCCATAATCAAGGTGGAGCTGCACCAGGTCTTTTGGCCTGCCTGTAATGAAAAGCTCTGCATTGACTGGCTTGGAAGCTGGTCTCATGGAGGAGATGCTGCTGAACTGAACTGGTGATGAGCATCTTTGTCAGCCTGCTTTTTAGAACGTATTGCTGTCAAGCCCATAGCAGAGAAAGATTAAAGGATAAAAAGTGGGGCTCACCATCTACCAGTTTCTACACGTTCCCAAAATTGAGAGGGTCTGCTAACATCCTTCTCACCATTCACATTAAACCAACTGTCCTATAGGCTGCGGTGCTCTTCTCCCCCAAGATTATGCTCAGAGCTTTGGCATCTGATGTTCTTGAGGGAAGTCTGGGAACTGGATACGACTGTTTTTCCATGACCTGGAAAAGCTTTGGGAACCCAAGTCAGAAAGGGGAACAGGAAGAAGAGTCTCAATACAAACAGACCTCATTCTGAAGTCCCAGGCCACAGGGCCTCTTATGAGAGCACTTCCTCAGAACGAGCTACCCAGGGACACACTTGAAAGACTCTAAACAGTGAGTCTAGACTTTAGTGAGCATTTGCTTTGTTGCATTTTAAACAGCGGTGATTACAAGGTAATAAAGATCACAGAGGATGAAAGCAACCCAGATGATGGTTTAGTCCTCCTCAGGTTGAAGAGAATGTTCTCATGACCATCATGTTAGTCCAGGTAGACTAGAGAAACAAATCCATAGAAACTCTTGTGTATAAGAAAGAGATTTATATACAAGGCAACTGTACATTAAGAAAGCATTCCAGTCCTGTCCAGTCCAAGGTCATAAGTCCAAGAGTATGTCCCATGTCCCTATGTCCCATACCAATCTATAAAGTCTTCTTCAAATTCACAAAACACATGCAATGATGCCAAATGCAGAACGACCACAAGCCAGTGCGTAGAAAGTCTTTGGATCCAGTGGTGGTGTACGCATCTCAGCGCTGGCAGAGGTCTTCATGTGGCTTCTCTAGGTCCAGGTTTCTGGCCATCTCAGGGTAGGTCCATGTGGCTTCTCCTCAGAGATGTCTCACAGGAAGCCAGCCTTCTCAGTCAAGTCTCTCAGACACCGAGTGTTGTCAATAGAAAGTCTCCTAGGAACTGAACTGAGAGAGACAGTGTCTCCTGCCTCCAAGAAGGAATTACCAGATTTCTCAGAATTCTAAGGAGAAGGCCACGCCCACACAGAGGTCTCATTGGCTATCTCCAGATTGACAGGCTAGATTCCACCAATCTATTCTGAATCCTCAAACTGACACCAGATTAGGTAACTGCCACAACCAGGAAATAATTACTCTGGAATCCCGTATCCTTTCCCCCGGACAGCATCTCAGAGACTTGGAGTTCTCTGTGAGGACATTCCCCTGATCGGCAAGAAGTCTGGCACACTTAACAACCAGCCCTTTTTCCCTCTATTGTCACATTTCCTTTTTCCACCTTGGCCATCAAGTAATAGCAGTAATTTAACCCTGTTGTGTTAATTGCATTAACCCATATAGTTACTTACCACTTACATTGGTTTCTCTCTAATGAGTCTCTCATATTTTTTTATGACTTGGATTATTCTCTTCCCTTTGGCAATAATACATTCATTGGGTATTTTATTGCAAGTGGTTTTCACTCCTGTTTGGCAGATCGAGGTGAGTAAGAAATTGAAATTCTGGCTCAGGGTAAGCTCTCAGCACATTTCCTGACAGCACCCCACACACTGTGTGGGTCCATCTCAAACTCCTCTCCAGAGAGACAGAGCCTGTGTCAGGTTTTGTTCAGTGATTGTATTCCAGCAGCAAACTGTTTCCCTGGGTCTGTCAGCCAGCCGTTAGGTGGGCACCAGACCTCCACAGTGATGGAAAGATGGATTTCCGGTGGGGTTTCCAGTTAGGAGTCTGCTGCAGGAGTTTCTTTCTGGAAATGATGAGATGATGAAAATGGACCCTCACCATTGAGACTCTAGTTCTGCACCATTTTCCTGTTTCTTTGTGAACCATTTGACACCATGGACCCCACTCCACTATTGTCTGTAATGTGATGGTTTGCAAATAAAGTAAGTCAGGAGATTGGTTGCCTGCCCTGCACTGAGAAGAATCCTGCAGTCGCAGCCTTCCTTGAGGCCTGGTCTTCTCTTCCTGAACTGGGGGACCATCTTCAGAATTCACTGGCAACACCTGTC
Source organism: Nesogale talazaci (assembly GCA_004026705.1). Taxonomy (NCBI): domain Eukaryota; kingdom Metazoa; phylum Chordata; class Mammalia; order Afrosoricida; family Tenrecidae; genus Nesogale; species Nesogale talazaci. The sequence goes on from PVJH01013888.1 coordinate 28,280, forward strand.
CAACATGAAGAAGGCCCCTCTGTGACCTCGGACTTGCACTAAAATCTGTTCACTTTCTTATGCCCAGAGGATTTATTAATTCATGGCCCTCTCTGTATGCTTCCCCACTAGTTGTCTAAGATCCCCAGAGACCAGGTGTGAATTCTCAAGGGGAGCGAGACACCACTCTTCCTACCGCAAAGCGCTAACCTCTCTCCTTCCGCCTCCTGATAGAAGTAGCAGAAGCAGTGTGAGCCCCCTAGTCTTAAAAAGAAAAATAACTGGGTTTTTACTTAATTTCACTCCCTACGGCTTTCTGAGGATTGCCTCTTTCAGGAATCGTAATAGAAAAAATCATTAAGAGGAAGAGGTGGAGCCACAACCAAGGTTAGAGCAAAAGTCCTATAACCCACTCGCCTGGCTTCACAGATACATCTTTGACGACTGTTTCTCAGCCCTTGGAAACAAAACACACACACACACTGTGGCTCTCTCTCTCTCTCTCTCTCTCTCTCTCTCTCTCTCTCTCTCTCTTTCTCTGCTCTCCAATCTGCCATTGACTCAGAGACTCTGTTGTAGCTTTACTTCCTGTACTTTGTAATAGAAAAACTATTGATCTATTAACAGGTGATTTGGTGATTGATAAGCACCCCATAGGAGTCACTGAGCTGGAGCCCGTGTCAAAGCGGGGTGCGCCGGGACACACGGTGTGTCTTTATTTAAAACCGAGTGCTGTGTGTCTGCCCTGCTTCCCCTCTGCTTCTCCCCCAGTTACTGATGCCTGGCCTTCCCTCGGCAGATGCTCCAGTAGTTTGCTACTGCAGCTGCTCTTCCCACTGGACTCACAGCCATTCTTTGGCCCAGTAAAATATTGTAAAACTATGCTTTTATTTACTTAACAACCTAAAATAGTCTCTATTAGCATCAACTCCATAACCCTCTGACTTAGTTTGCAATGTCTATAGCTTAATATGACCTTGGAATATTCCATTTCACTTCAGGTGCCAAGTTGGTAAGCCCTGTTGGCCTGATGACCGAAATGGCCCCTGTACCTTGGTTCTTGCCTGTATTAGATGGAAAGCAGATCTGGTGCTCGGAAACCATTTCTAGCTTAGGTGGTAAGGAATGACAGTTGTATCTACTGAGTGAATTTAATTACTGGACTAAATATATCTTACTATCACGTATGTTTGTAATATGCTTTAAAATACATCTAGATAGACTTCTGTTATTTATACGGTTGCTGAAAACAACTAAAGAACTAAACCCTGGACAGCGGTAGGCAGGTAAGGGATGGCAGGCAGTTCATCCTCTCAGGGACAGCCGCCCCTGATCCCTGCCTCCCAGGCTGCTCTGCAGAAGGAAGCAGCGCAGAGACAACCCTGCCATCTCACTGGGTGGAGGAGACAAATGTCGGCACCCGGCACTAACTTGGGATTTCTGGGCACGAGCCAAGGCAAAGCGGTAGCCTGAGCAATCCCTAGGCCGCACACAAGACCTGCAGGGAAGACCTCACGCACACAAGACCTGCAGAGAAGACCTCACTAGACACACACAGGAAGTCAGGAGGCCTCAGAAGCTGTTTGCCTTGATACTGGGGTTAAACAACAACTGCTGCTCCCACATAAGGAAAGTAGTCAAGTCTGAAAAAGTCATCCAAATTCTCTAAGGGAAACAGGCCAGCAGCTCCCAGAGAGCCCCAAACAGTGCGCGTGCCCACCAGGCAGACTGGGAAAGCTCCATCTGTGGGGTCCGCACGGACCCATTTGTGAGAAATAATTGACTCTCAGCTAAGCACGCGGAGAACAGACGGAGCTGTGGTCATGCGTTGGGCCACTGGCCACAAGGTCAGTAGTTCACACCCACCAGCAGCACCACGTGAGAAGGGTGTGGCTTTCTACTCTTGTGAAGAGCTATCTCAGAGACCCAACCTCGACGCGTCCTGTGCGGTCACTGTGAGTCTGCGTCGACTTGATGGCAGGGGGTTTGGGGGGGTGACGGAGGCTAAGCACCATTCTAGAGCCATTTAGCAGTCGGCGGAAGCAAGGCTTGAGAAGGGTAAGATTGTCCCTACCACCAAAGACTAAGAATGTTTTCAAGAATACAGAGATAGCCAGTAACCCCACACGGTGGAATCCATACTGTCCTCTAGCAGACAGGCAGATTTTACCAGAAGTGAAGCAGATGGAATAAAAAGAAATACCATGTGTTTCATGTTTTGTAATTGTGAACTTTAAATGCACATACACAAGAAGCTAATGACCCTCAAAGCCAAAAAAGATAAATCCTCACCAATAAGAGAGGTCAGCAAAGCAGTGATGAGTGGACTGGAAGACGGGGGGGAGGGGGGGGGGAGGAAGGGGGCGAGGCGCATAAGCATTAAAGGCAATATTGCATGTGTTTCTTTTAAAAAGCACACACCCAGATTCCAGAAACCCAAGGAATCAATTCTGATTCTTGGCTACAGTAGAACCCAGAGTAGACCTGCCACCCTTAGATTTATGAGACCATAAATCTTTGTAGGAACAAACAGCCTCCTATTTCTCCCTTGGAGCTGGTGGGTTTGAACTGTCCACCTTGTGGTTAACAGCCCAGCTCCTAACCCCACTACACCACCAAGGCTCCACAGACCACACCTGGCCACATCAGAATGAAATTGCTGCACTGTAAAAAAAGACATTCTTCAAACCAATTTTAAAAATTGTATTATTAGTTATATAATACATGCTCTGTTATTTATAATATATGTTTTAGGACAGCAAACTTCTCTTCAGAAACTATGCAAATCAGCAGAGATTACTTCAAAGTACCAGGGGGAAAACTCAATCTTGAATTCCAAAAAAACAAAGATATTTTCAGTGAAACTTCCCAAAGCATGTGAGCATTCTTAAATTCGGGGTTAGGGGAAGACCTGTTATAAGCAAGGTACAAAACCCAGAAGACATAAAAGGAATGGATATTAACAGATTTGACCACTTAAAATTTTTTTAATTATGGCCAAAAAGCTTAAATAGTTAAAAGACAGCCATTTTACATCATATATAATGTGCAGAGATTTAGCTACCCTGAAATATGAATACTTACTGACCAACAAGCAAAAAGTCAGCAATTCGGTGGAAAATGGAGGGAATGAATCTAGACAATAATAATCACAGACCAACAACTCTAAAAATGACCAAGAAATAAGATATTCCAATTCAAGTATGTAACTAGTAGCATCTCAAATGGGAAAATATGCAGGAAAAAGCATATGTGGGACTACAAAATCTTAGAGACCTTTATGAAATAGAAATGAATTATTTGAAGCTTATAACAAAGCTGTAGTTTTTTCTTGCCATATCCCCATCCAGCTAGGTCTTCCGTTTGGAGTCTCCTTAAATGTGAGTTGTGTGTGTGTGTAATAAATGACTACAAACACATAAGGGGAAAAGATGCATACAAACTGTTAACAGTTGCTAACCTCCAGGGAATTAAAGTTTATACAATTAAACAGTATTCATAAATAAGCATGGGAACGATTGCTGTTAAATTTTCGTTCCTGAAAGGGCAAGCTTATAAGTCATCTGAAGCATTATTATACCTTTTGACTTGGATTTGCATTTTTACGTGTTCTTATCTTCATGTGGGTGGTTTTCAAAAGTTGATTAGCCCATCCAAAATATTGAGTGTTCGGCTGGACAAATCTAATACTGGCTAGAACAGAAAGATACAAGCCACTTGCAAAAAGTTGTCATTGCCACGGGTAGGACTTGTAAATGGTCTCTGTGCACCACTGGACAGTTGTGAAGCATTGAATTGTTTCCTCGCACTGCTCACCAATGGTTCTTCCCTGGAAGCAGTGAGTACTACTCAATTATCTTTTTTAGAGTTATCAAGGTACTCATTTCTTTTCTTTCTTACTTGAACTGTGTTAATAAATGTACAGCATTAATTAGAAACTCATTAGGAAATAACACATTTCAGATAGATGGTGTTTGGGGAGGTTTTCGTCATTTTATTTTTAAATATGTATCTATATATGAATATGTATATGTATGTATATATGTACATTCCACCATCCCAGTGGGAGATACATTGTCATCTTAGTCATCAATCAAAGAGAGGATGGAAATACATGTTTTAGACATCAAATAAGAAATGCTTCAATGTCTATGACCGATTCTTAACCGTTCTTGAGGCTTAAATGGTCTTTAAGTAGAGAGAGAGGCAGGGCAGGTTGTGAAATTTAAGTCTTCAAATAAATGATGACATTGTGATCCCCATGCTGTTGTCTCAACCCCCTAAAAAAGCGATCTAAAGTGTGGACTTTTCTGACCCTGGAAACAGAGCTTTTGCCTGACTTCGTGTCTTAATCCTGTGTGCCTCTGACCTCAGTGAGAGTCTCACCAGCTCCTGAAAACTGATGTTAGAATGATGAGAAGAAATGTCGACCCCAGTCCCAGTTGACCTAGATCCGTTCTCAGGTCTGGAGACCACTCTGGGCGCTGGACCCGATCTGACACCACCCCCAGGGAGCATAAATGTTGTACAGAAGTTGTCCCTGGTGCAATCGAGAAACATGGCCACCTTCGAAAATACCCATCCACTTTCCAGAGCAACTCCCCGAGCAGCTTTCCCTGAAGGATTCTCTACCCACCCCCCCGCCCGCACCATGTGATGGGTGGGCCCCAGATGGAGAAGCAGAGATTGGAGCCCTCTCTGCAGCTAACTGGGAGCACCAGGTGGGAGTGAGGACAAACCCGTGGCTGCTGGGTGTTCTCCTATTGGTTGCCACGTTTGGCAATGGTCTTGACCTTGAATGTGGTAACAAGAGCCGCGGCAGCCAGCAGTGGCAGGCTGTTCACTGTGCTGCTTCCCGTCCCGGGGGTGCATTCTGTGCTTCTGTCTTTGTGTTCTCATTTAATCCCCTCCACCGGCCTTAGAGTCCCTCATATTGGTAGCTGCGTTTTTCGGATGAGGACCCTGACTCAGGGTGATGAAGTCACTTTCCAAGTGAGGACGCAAGCTGGGATTTGTACTCAGAAAGTTTGTCTCTCAAGCCTGAGTGCTTAGCAGCTGAGCCATACTGCCCCAGCCATAGCCTCTGGGTGATGTGGCTGAGTCACAGCATCCCACGGCGGGGAGCACAGCTTGATTGTTGAATCCTCACCAAGCCCTTCTCTGTGCACATGACCAGGGGAGTGGGTGAAGATGCGGCGTGAAAAGGGCCTTTTTTTTTCCCACCAGAACAACTGTGTGCTGCACCCAAGGCACAATGGCCACTGCAGGAAGTCTTCTGCCTGCGGCTACAGCTCAGCCAGATGCCCAGCCTCAGAGATGCCGCCTGGGGCACCGAGCTGTGGACGGCCCTGCATAGAAACAAGACCTCACAGGCCACTCTGTCGGACAGAGTAGACCGGGGACTTGCCGAGATCATGTAACTCTCAACAGGAACAGCAAGACCCGCCTTTCTCCCATGGTCGAGCCCAGGCAATGTCATCCTGGGGGCAGGAAACTCATCCCCCTCCGTGCGGCTCTAGAGGGAGGAACCCTGACTCAGCAGGCAGAACTCTAGAGCCCGGGGAAAGGGGGGGCGGGTGAACTGGACCGGTACTATAGTTTAATGGGAGCTTCCACAAGCTGCCCTACAGACCCCTCAGCAAAAGGACCTTGTCTCTTGGGGCCCTTGGCGCAGAGAAGCATAGCAGGCTGTCGGAAGGGCATACACAGAGGAGAATGTGTGCTTCTTCATGTTAAGAGACTGTCCTGATCCCTTCACCTCAGAACTTCACGGGAGCCCCACACTCCCAGGCACAGAATCCCCACCTGGAGGAAAGCTGTCATTGTGTGCTTGATGTGGACCAGCTGGAGGTGGTGTAGAGGCCGCTGCCTCTGCCGATTTGGAGGGCTTCAGAACTTGTCTACAGGATCCAGGCGGGAGGGAGGGAGGGAGGCGTGCTCCCTGCACTTATCCTGTGTGGCAGGTCTGTTTTGTTTTGTTTTGTTCCTCTGTGGAATAAGATACTACTGTTATAGATGTCTCCTGATTCCAAAGCTCCATCCAGTATCTTCTCCGAGGTACCTTGATCTGCGTGGCATATTGCTTTGGGCATGGGGATGGCGCTGTAGGAACAACCAGCCGGGTAAACAATTTAAAAAAAAAAAAACAACTATTCTATTTACCTACTCCCCCACCCACAGGCTGTGATGCTTGATGTCTGAATGTAAAAATGCTTTTCCTGTTCATTATTAAAGTAGTTATTAAAATTGGCCTATTAATAAGGAGCCGTGCAATTATCATTAATGACTGTAATTTTAGAGCCATCCTCGGGCACGGGCACGCGGTTCAGATGTTCCTTTCTCGTGCCCAAAGTTGGAAGGAACTGTCCTGGGCCCTCAGAGCGTCTGCCGCAGGGACAGCCTCCGGGGCTGCGAAAGGGCTGGGCCCAGAGCAATCGGCAGTCTGTCTGTCTGGTGTGTGTGGTTGGGGGGTGGGGAGGAGGGCGAGAAAGGTGGACAGAAGTCGTGTTGGTCTAGTTGTAGGTCAGGGAGGAGGTGATTGGAAGGTGGAGACAGCTGAGAGGATGATCCTAGAGGGGCAGAGGACAAAGGCATGGGCATGTGCAACGAGTAGCTGACGTCGCGGGGCCTGGCATGGCAGGCCAGAAAGAAAGGCTTGTTGCATGGCACTGCCCGGACACAGGGAGAGCAGTTCAAAAAGCACTTCCACATGCGAGTCAGCCTGTTGGTAGGAGGAGTCGGCCTCGTGGGGCCGGTGTCGAGGGGATGGGCTGCTGTGAGGCTGGTTAGCAAGTGTGAGGCTGCTCGCCACAAAATCACCGGTTCTCCTTCCCCAGACAGTTCCAAGGAGAGATGTGGCTGTCTGCCCCTAGGACAGCCTGGGAAACGCTGTGTTAGAACTCCTGTGCATCCGAGCCTCTGCGTGGCAATGGATCTAGGGTTGGTTTATTTGTTTGGTGGATGTTTGCTAGTTATGATTTCCTGAGTTCCTAGGGTACAACAGTACTGATTCACTGATCTCAGAGGGTGGGGCCTGGGGTCTGTTTTATCCCCACGTTCAGTCATGAGGGGGGCAGACCAATCTTCCTCCTCCTCCTACTGCCCCCCAGCAAGATGTGCCCAGCGTTAGCAAAGGCTCGTTCAAAACAGCCCTGTCACTGAAGCACGAGGTGCTGCGAAGGGAAAAGAGGGTCAATACTAGGGCAGTCACCCAGGGGGGACCTTTAGGTGTCTCCCATGGTTTGCAAATGCCTCTCGATTCAGTCAGGCGTTTAGAGGTGGCAGAAAGAAGGTACAGACATTGCCAGCTTGGCACAACCAGGGATGCTGGTTCTCTTTGTGTGAATAGATTCTGGGTTACTGTTTCTCATTTTAGATAGCTTTCCTTAGTCCCACATTAATCGTACGTGTGAACTTGTGAGAGCCTGTGGCTTTGTGGCATCTCTCGTCACTGACTCTGGACTTTTCAGAGGTGACCCTGCAGGAAGGCAAGCAGTCAGAAATGGGCTGCACAGGTGCCACTGAGGCTGGTGTCATCGACAAACCTGACCTCCGGCAGGCAGAAGTCAGTTCCCTGTCTCCCCCCCCCCCCCCCCACACACACACACACACTGCTGTGCTCAGCACATTGACATGTTTGGTGTCAAGGCAAAGTATTTTATTATACAACGAATGATGCAAAATTTAGTGATCATATTTTCCATATGAAGTCTTTTTCATAGTATGGGGAAAGTCCCTAGTTTTATGAATTTTAGTAGACATTTTTCTTAATGATTCTTAATTACCTGAACTAAAAATCACCACAGTTTTGCAGATTAAAAAATTTGAGAATGATTTCCAATGAATGTGAAGGAAGCAGGAGAGGGTTTTCCATTGTCTCAGTCATAAAATTAGCCTATACGCTACATCATGAAAGGTAATTAAATGAAGAAGCTAGTTGATATATTTCCATTGTGATATAGCCACAGATGTTCCAAGTGTGTTTGTGTTTCATGGCATCATTCAGACCTCGGGCTGGAGCAGTAGGCTCAGGCTTCTGAACGGCAATGAGCACAGCACAGCACCAGCCAGCGTCTCCTTTGTGCCCAGGATCTCCATGGGTTGGACCCCTCTCAGTGGCACCCAGCGACTACAGCGATCAGCAATACTGTATGATCTTCTAGTCACCATCTTTGTTGGTGGGGGGCGGGGTGAAGAAGGGACACTGGCCCAGATTCAAGACTTGGGACATCGAGTGCGACGGTCTCCCATTGCAGACCCAAGTTACGCTTCATTCTCTTGTCTGAGTTATTGCTACAGTGTGCAGAGAGAGCCCGGTGGTGCGGTGGTTAAGCACTCTGCTACTGAGGGGCATGTGTGCAAGCAAAGTGAGACTGTCCCTGGGAGCCCAGTGAAGTATGTCCAGCCTGCCCTGTAGGCTCCCTGTGAATTGGCTTGAGGGAACCACCACCGCTTCAGTTCGGGTCAGTGGTGTTTAGCCTGCTCTCTGTGAATGGGTTAACATAGTTCTTCATTTAGATCGCTTATTGCCCCAGAAAACGGAGCACTGGTGTCTGAAGGAAATGGCTTGGGTCTTTAAATGTTTCCATTCAGTGTATACACATTCTCCATTCATTGACCGTGGGTCCTTGCATATTTTGGGAGGCAGTTTCCCATGCAGCACCTCATAAGACAGGGCTATCCCCAAAGTGGGCAGGAAGAGAAAACAGACTAGCCTTGCTTGTGTGACATAGCTGACCCATGACTTAAGAGAGAAGATCGGCATTATGTACATTTGTTGACGTTAAAGACTCATCCTTAAAATACGTACTGCAAACTTAAGGGTTTAGGATTTTACCTGTTGCCACCCAAATGGCTTAACCTCCTATAGATCAGGAATCCATTTTTTGTCCTTCAGCAACACCCATAATTGTATTATTAGTTAATGTGCTAACATTCTACAACCCAGAAATAGTGCACAGAGAATTGTTAGGTTCAATAAAATCCATTCCGATCTTTGCCAAGGTTTTCTAGCCTTTCACTAATGTGATTCGTACACTTGATGACATGCAGCTTTCCCACCTTCTCCGCAGTTTCCCAAAGATAAAGACCATAGCCAGTTCAGCTATAACTCTTTTCAAAGGTAATGTCTCAGTTCTTCATTAGCAAGTCACCCTGCCGCTGTCTTTCTCTACTCTGTTGTTCATAAAACCAGACCTCAGTAGCCTTCTGGGGCGTTTCTAGGGACCTGACAAATTCCATTAGAAAGTCATTCCAGTTTTTTGTCTCTCTTGACATCGACACACTAGGTCAGCCCGTCTGAGAGAAGCATGTCAAAATGGCTGTCGTCCTGCATTTCTCCTTGTTGTTCTCCGAGGTGATGGCCCTTGAAGGTCATATTATACTTGGTTTTATCAAAGACCTGTCAACAATAGTAACCAGCCGAGGGTTGGTTCCACCTAATGAGATATGTCCTCCAAAGCCACGAGCAGCCTGATGTCCTCACAAAACTTGGTTGCCTGAAAGCCTCACCACGCCTGGGGGCTGGTCTCGGGCTCGCCGAGTCTGCTCTGTCCATTCATCCTCCGGCCTCAAAAGTGCATTGTCTACGACCTTTTATTCTGTAAGTACACGGTGGAAACCCAGACAAATACAAGTATGCCACTCGCCTCTCTCGGGTTTTTCGCCGGTCTCTCATTTGCATACAGAGGTCGGCATGTACACACAGGCACAGTGACCATGTATATGCATGAGAGCCTCAAAAAGTTCATGGAAAAATAAAAATCCACCATCATGGGGTTTTGCCACACAATTCTCAGAGAGAAATCCACCCACATCTCTTCATTGTGATGTCTGCGTCTCCGACTTCAGCCGCAGAGACTGAAGTATCAGAAGCCTCCAAATGAAGTTCAAGATACCACCTTCTCGGCAATTTCTCCCTAAAGTGGCTAGCCTGTAGGATTTTATCCTTCCTCTAACCTGTGGTAAGTCGGAGGCAGATGGGAGGAGAGAAGAGGACCTACTTTTGCACATTGACTTTTCCAATCTGGTGGTGTTCGTGTGCTTGTTTCCTTCCCTTCCTGCTCGCTGATATTTGCTCGTATTGGTGCTATTTATTAACCAGTTCAAGTCCCGATACCAAATTTCCTGCTCACTCAAACCCTAAGTCACTGCGACTGAGTGAGTTCCTGCTCACGGTGACTCCAGAACTGCCCCTGTGGATTTCTAGTTCTGTAACTCTTTTCGAGAGGAGAAAGCTTTGTCTTCCTCTGAGAGAACAGCTGGTGGTTTTGAACTGCTGACCCTGAGATTAGCAGCAGAACACATAACCACTATACCACCAGGGCTCCTCCAGATTTCCATAGACATTTTCATTCCTATCCATGACTGAATTTTATTATTATAAATTATTAGTGCCATATCCTGAGAAATTCAAATGAAGTTAGTCAAATAAATTACAAGGATACTATTCTGCTAATCTCTACACAAGCATCATGTGCCAATTGGCCACAGGTATGGGCTGGGCACATTGCACCCCTCTGGCCATTTGTTTTGACTGACAGATTAAAATAGCTAATTAAACACTAATGTTTTATTCTTCTGTTATCCCCAGAGAAACGATTATTCGTGTTCATTTTGGTTTGTAATTAGATTTTTAAGACGCAGTGTTGACATTTGATAAAGTGTGGAACATCAGTGCCGGGGCAGGCGAATCCCACTGAGCCCCTGGGCACAGAAGGCAGGACGCAGGGGTTTCTCTTCCCTGTTGTCAGCCTCCTCCATGACCTGCCGCCCTCACACTTGAGCTCTGACCCAGGCGCTTTCTGTGTGTCTCGGTCGTGTACCGGAGACCTGAACAGAGGAGAATTAAATCTAAATGACTAATTTCATTTTCTCTTCTGATTTTAAATAAAATTCAATTCTTCCCTCCAGAAGTAACATATAGTCTAGTTTAACTAAAACCAGCAGTGCCCTATCTTTGCTGCAGAAGCAATTTAGACATCTTTTTTTTTCAACGTTGAGGCAGTAACAATGCTGCACTAAGAATGCTGCACTAAGAATATATATATATGTATATGTATATATATATATGTACTCACAAATCACAGCAATGAGAAATGTTAAGTCTGGTTAAAATACTTAAATTGATATCATATTGTCTTCCCATTTGCATTATTTTAAGTGTTAATGTTTAGGATTTGGGGTAGGAATAACTCATATTTTGATCCCTTACTGGGTTTTACTATTTTCCTAGACTGGGTAATTGAACACGTATAGCTCTGTAGGTACTTGCCATGACTGATGTGCAAGTACATTGTTCACTGCAGCCCTGGTGTGTTTTCATTTACAGACCAAGAGGCCATTCTCAGTATCTCCCTCCAGGTGCCCCTCCCCCTCCACATCCTATTAATTAGGATCTGGAAGTCTCTCCTGGTGTGCTGAGCAAGGCATATTAGGAATCAATTTTTCCTTAATGCTTTTTTTTCCCCTCTGCTTATAACTTCTGTGTGTTTCATCTGGACTGCACCCTGTAGAGAAGTCAGTGCATTTCAAGCTGATAATTTAGGGATGTCCACACGAAAAGTGTCCTATAAGTGTAATATTGAAAATAGATAAAATTAAAAGGAGCATCCATTTTCTTACTGCAAATGGACACGAAGCTCTGTGTTGTCCGTGGGACTTCCCTTTTTGCCTGGTCCTGCTTGTAAAGCAGAGCTTGCAGGTCAAAAGGATCGATCTGTGAGATAGAACCCCAAAAGCCCCGCCACCACTGTGTCAATTACAGCTCACTGTGACTGCACAGGATTCCCCAAGCCGGAAATCTTCACAGAAGCAGATAGCTTCATCTTTCTCCCACAGTGGCTGGTGTGTGTGAACTGCTGACCTCACAGTAGTCCAGTGCCTAACCCACAACAGCACCAGCTCTTCATATACAATCTGACATGTGTGTACACAAACACATTCGCTGCTAAAATGTTTTAAATTCCCCACTCTTTATGCAGACCCAGATAGCACCATGGGTTAGGACTTGGGCTGCTAACTGAAAGATTGAGGATTCAAACCCACCAACCCGCCAAGAGAGAAAAACATAATTGTTTGCTTCCATCATGACTCCCAGTCTCTCACACAGTGGAATGGTTCTGTTCTGCCCCATAGAGTCACTATGAATTGAACTCAACTTGACAGCATTGGGCTTATTGATTGGGGATACTGGTAGGAGGGGTGGGGGGAACCTTCACAAACATCATGGAAAAATGGAATCTTTTAAAAAGATAGTCACTTTTCCCCAGAGACTTTATGAAAACCCTCTTACATAACATAATTCCTCAGAACAGTTTCTGTGTGAAGAATTATTGAAAGAAGGCAAACATAGGTACGAATGGTAGCTGCTTTGTGAGTGAAAATGCAATTCAGACAAATGTGACCACAGCCTCGCTCAAGGCCATGGGATCTGTTCATTGCTTCTTCCCTCTTGGTTGTTTTATAAAATAGACAATCACTGTGCAAATCTACTTCAAATGGGTATATACACTACAGACAACCAGTTTTAGAAAAATAGGTTTTAAGCATTTGTTAAATCTTTCAGGGCAAAAGGATAGATTAAACTTTATGAGACTGATATAAAAATACCTTCTCAAATTTAAGCCTGATTGTGTCATTTAGTGCTTGCTACCAAATTCAATTTCCATGCCAAAAATCTAGCCTTCAAGAATAAACAAAAAAAAGAGCCCACGAGATATTTTTATGTCTGGGAACCTGTGAGTGGGCCCATCACACAAGCGTTTAGAAATTAGGCCGTCAACATGTCCCGTTTCATGCTGCACTAACAGTGGCCTTTGCATTTCTGAGAAGCAGGCCACCGTGTGCGTGACTGGCCTCGAGTAGCTGGGGTGACAGGGAGGCCACGGCTCGAGTAGCCTGTGCCCTCCCATCTTCCCCGTGGCCACAGTCAAGAAACCAGTTACCTCCAACCTGTTAGCTGGTTTCATGTTCTTTGAAGAAGTGCAGTGGTGGAATATGAATGTTAAATGGGAGGGAAAAGTCCATGAGGTGTGCTAGGTGAGAGTAGCCGTCAACGCCAGACTCAAGGAACCCTGTGTTGGTGCTGGGAGGGAGGGAGGGGGGCTAGCCGGCTGCAACGGCACACACAAACATTGCTCAGATGTGTTCTTTCTGGGAGCTCCTTCTGGCCTCTCCCCACAGTTCTTTTCAAAGGCGCACATCCTTCTGGGAGAGGCTTGTGACGTGGCTCCACATACATATGTGGACATTTTCTCGGGGGGGGCGGGGAGCATCCGAGGGAATTCTCTGGAAGGAGGGAGGGGGTCAACAAGATAGTCCTTTACAAAGTGTTCACACAGTCCCAAAGAGGGACTTAGAATCACTGTACTTCCCCTGGTGAGAAACCTGTGGAGTTTTGGTGTCTGCCCTGCTTCCCAAAGACTGTTGGCTCTTTTGTTTGGGGGACTTTTTTCCTCTTTCAGTGGGAGAGGGTGTTTTGCAGCTACTTTGGGAAGTGTGAACGTCAGAAAGGTCAGGGGTTACAGGAGTCAGTGCAGTCAGGCTTATTAGTAGTAGCACATGGGGGTGGGGGGAGATTTTCACCTTAGAGAGGTTTTCAGAGCCATCTGAATAGAAAGAAGGTGGCTTAATGCTGAAAGGACTCCAAGTCCAGTGTAAAGGACTGATGAGAGAGAGTGTGTGTCCCTTACATGGGACAAGATGATTCTGCCAGTAGGTGAACATGATTTCAGAGGAGTTTCGTGTGCTCACAGATGGCTGAGCTAAGTGCTTATCCCTCTCCCTTCTGTGAGTTATGACGAGATCAGTGGCTTCTCTCTCCTTGGTTTGGACTCTCTGGGGAAGGCTCGAAGGACAAGGTCAATGTACAGACTGGTTTTGCCCAAGGGCTTGCTGGCAGTGCTGAAGACAGGTGCCACTTTGTACTGATGGGTCTGTGTGTGAACACGGAGGCAGGACCGCACCCTCATCAGCAGAAAGTCTCTCTCTCTCTCTCTCTCTCTCTCTCTCTCTCTCTCTCTCTCTTTCTCTCTCTCTTTCTCTCTCTCTCTCTCTCTCTCTCTCTCGACCTTTTGCACCACGTGTTCCGCTCTGGAGCAGAGCCTCCTCTGCCAGGCTCTTATTTTCAAACACGCACATCTCGCTTCTGTGAGGGCTCTTGGGGAGCATTTTAAAGTTTTCATGTCTTATCAAGTGTATATAATAAGTAATAGCCAGAATAGCTGTTTTTTGAGCATCCTCAACTCGGGAGCATTAATTAGGGATAGTTTAAATTTTTTCCTGTCACTTCCTTAGACCCTGTTTGGTTGACTCTTCGTTTTCTTTCTTTCTTTAAATCATTTTATTGGGGGCTCATACAGCTCTTACCAAAGCTCTTACAACAATCCATACAGACATCCATTGTGTCGAGCACATTTGTACATTTGTTGCCATCATCATGTTCAAAACATTTTCTTTCTACTTGAGCCCTTGGTATTGGCTCCTCATTTTTCCCTCTCCCTCTCCCACCCTGCCTCCCTCATGAGCTCTTGATAATTAATAATTTTTTTTCATGTCTTACACTGACCAATGTCTCCCTTCACCCACTTTCCTGTTATTTGCCCCCCTTGGAGGGGGTTACATGTAGATCATTGTGATTGGTTCCCCATTCTTTCTCCTCCTGCCTTCTCCTTCCCCCTCCTGGCATCCTCGCTCTCAATATTGGCCCTGAGGGGGTTATCTGTCCTGGATTCCCTGTGTTTCCAGCTCTCTCTGTCCCCATGTACATGCTCTCGTCTAGCCGGATTTGTAAGATAGACCCAGGGTCGTGACTGTGGGGGGAAGAATCATTCAAGAACTAGAGGACAGTTGTATGTTTCATCAGTGCTCTAGTGCACCCTGGCCTGTCTCTTCCTTGGGACTCTTCTGAAAGGGGATGTCCAGTTGTCTACAGATGGGTTTTGTGTGTCCACTCTGCACTTCCCCTCATTCACATTGATATGATTTTGTTCTGGGTCTTTGCCTGATACTTGATGCCATCAACATCTCATGGTCACACAGACTGGTGTACTTCTTCCATGTGGACCCTGTTGCTTCTCAGCCTGATGGCCACTTATTTATCTTCAAGCCTTTAAAGACCCCAGACGCTATTCCTTTTGACAGCCGGGCACCATCAGCTTTCTTCACCCATATGCTTATGCACGTTCTTTGTCTTCAGCAATAATGTTGGGAAGCTGAGCATCAGAAAACCAAGTATTCTTGTGCTGAGAATGGTACTTGAGTAGAGACCTAATGACCATCTGCTACCTTCATACCTAACATATAAATATATCTGCATGGTTCTGTTTCCCTATCATTATATAAAAATGTGTTTTCATATGTACATGCCTGTATTTGGACGTCTCTAAATGCCCACTTGTGAATCTTCCTTTTCTAGCTTGTAGCATGTAGGCCATTTTTGTAATGAGAAGGTTAATTCAGTCTATTTTAGATCTCTCATCTCAAATCAGATTTAAACATAATTCTCCCCCCCTTCACTCCGCCAGGGTGAGTGGGACCCAGTCTGTGTGGTCCTTTCCTTTCTACTTTCAAGGCCTGAGCCTTTGGGGAAGAGCCCTCGTGATGCAAGTAAAGACTACAAAGCTCCCGGTCGCTGCCCACGTGGTCGGCGGCCTGAACCCACCAGCTGCTCTGCGGGAGAAAGCCATAACTGTCTGCTTCCACAGAGATGACCTACCACCAGGGAGTCACTGCTGACTCGCTCATGGCAACCACATAGGTCAGAGTGGGACTAAGAGTTTTGAGTTAATAAACCATCACAGGAGCAGAAAGCCTCCTCTTTCTCTCTAAGAAGGGCTGGTGGGTTTGATCGTCCCGCCTAATAGTCAGCAGCCCAATGCCTAACCCACTATGGAAAGACTATGGCCTTCAAAACCCAGCGGCTAGTTCCACTCTCTAAGTCAGAATCAGCAGGGGTGAGTTTTAACCCTTTGCCAGTGAGGGTTAGGTTCTGAACGAGAGCCGTAGTCCTTTACCTAATTGCCCAGGACTGCCTGTCCCCTGGGGCTCGGCAAACACTGCCGTGCCACCCACGCCCTCTGGGTGACGGGTGTCCAAATGCTCCTACGTATCAGGCTGATTTGGAGAGCTCACTGCTCACGTTCCTGACATGGAAGACCCAGCCTTGGCTCAGCCTGCTGGCTCCACTCCTGCTCACCCAGTGATGTGCCCTGAAATGCCTACGAGCCCTCCTGGGAGGGAGAGGATCCCTACATGCCTGTGTACGTGGGTCCATTTATTACTCATTTGGCTGGCCATAGAGGATGGGAAGTGTACAGTTTACAAATAAAACACACTCTTACTAGACGAATTACCCATAAGCCTTTTAATACCCCCCCCCCACACACACACACACAAAGCCTTCCATCATTTTACAAGACTCTAATATCTGAAGGCATCCTCTGTTTGCAAATGGCAAGTGAGTCTAGTTCTGGCCCGAATGTGGGACTATTTCTGTGTAAGTTAAGAATGAAGATGAGCGGAGTGTAGAAGGTCTCACTTGGTAACCACTAGCAGAAGGAGTTTTCTTTTCTCCTGAATGAGGTGATAGTCTTCAAACACTGAGAAAATGAGCCCTCGGGGTGTTGGGCCCGTCCCGGTGCAGGAACTGTACACCAGAAACACTCTGTGCATGCAGTCCACCTCATTCACATTTCTGCTCATCACTTCAAACTCCAGACAAGCAGCGAAGCAGTCAGTCACCCGAGCCTGAATGGTATCATTTGCCGATGTCCAGCCACCAACGTGACCTTTCAGAATGCACAGTTGGAGCATGATACACACAATACACAGCACATGGATTTTTTTTTCTCAGCTATGTGGGCATAAAAGAACTACAAGCTGGCTGAGCCCCGGTGGCATAGTGGTTGCGCTAGGGACTGCGGCCCACTGGGACGGAGGTTCAATTCCAGCAATGAGACTGGGCCTCCTAATCCCACCACCGGAGAGCAGTGATTCCCACCCCCCCCAAAAAAAAAAGAGCTACAAGCTACTGGGGGCCTAAGTGGAGGGAGGCTATCTTGAAAGTGATGATGACAAGTGTGCACATGTGGCCTGCGTACAATTGACGTATGGATGGATCATGATGAGAGATGTATGCACCCCAATAAAATGATTTTTTTTTAAAAAAAGGGGAGGTGGGGGGAAGGAGCTTTACCAGGGGCTCAAGTAGAAAATATTTGGAAATGAAGATGGCAACATGTGTACAAATATGCTAGATACAAATGTTGTGTGGAATGTTATAAGAGCTGTAAGTACCCCCAATAAAATCATTGGAAGAAAAAAAAAAAGAAAAGAAATAAAAAGCGGGGGTGGGGGGGTAGGGGGGTGGGAAGGGAGAGAAGATCTCCAAGCAGAGATGAGGCAAATGTTGATCAGCACTGAGGTACTCGCCGAGGCCTGCAGTGCTCGCCTCGGGTAGAAATCCCCACCGTTCACCAGTGAGGCTCCAGGTTGCTTCCGGCTCTGGAAACCATCCGTGCACTTGGGCAGAGGGAGAGAGGGCGCCTTGGAGCTCCCCAAAAGAGATATTGTGGCAAGCTGCCTGCCTGTCCTTTTTCACCTTGGCTGAGAGACCTCTGGGCCGGGCACAGCCATCTGCGGCCTCTAACGAGGTCCCAGAAGAGGTTCTACTATTCCTAGACTTGGGGGACTCCATCACCTCTGTCAGCACCCCAGAATTGCTAACCATGTGGTGTCAGTCACAGAAATGATCATTTCCCCTTAAATTACTCAAGAGACACTCAGACAATGTCTTCTCCAGGCATTTAACCCTTTTTTATGCTTCGGGTTAGTCCTATAATTCGTTGTCTCTCTTCCCACAGAAGAGCTTTGGTGGCAAAGTGGTTGTGTGCCAAAGGATGGTCCGCAAAGCCATCTGCTGCTCCTCAGGAGATGATGGGCTTTCTGCTCCCATAAAGAAGTTACCCTCTCAGAGGTTACACAGGCAGTGCTGCCTCGTTCCGTAGGATTGCTCTGAGTTTGGTCTGTAGGGTTTGATAGTTCCCCCAAGTACAAAATCTCCAATTTGGTTTGAACGCCCTTGGAATCGTGTTAGTGAGGAAAGCGTCAGGCATGGTAGAACAAGGGGGCTTCAGGGCTTCATGGAAACTGAAATTAAAAGATCTTCATGCCCCACCTACTACTTTGGAAGCCACCTTGAAAGATCGTGATTAAAATGAGAAGGAACCAGTTAAGCAAAACACAGTCATTCTGTTGATGATAAACTAGCACGTGCACCCTCCAACCCCAATCCAGGCAGGGATTCGGGGCCTAATAAAGTTGGGTGTCTCCCCTAAAAGTTCCAGGTGAAGACATCGGAGGAGAGGAAAACTGAGGTGTTGGAGGGAATGGATAGGGAGGGCTTTTGTAAGCCTGACATCAAACCAAGAATATTAAAGCAGGATTGAGTCATTTGATCTCTTACATTTTAAACTTACATGTGCAAAAGGCATCATAAGGCAGGTTAGAGGACAAATGAGATACTGGGAGAAAAATGTTCACTCCACACACAATAGATGAAAGAGGATTATCCTCAGGGGTACACGGAATTCATTTCGGCTGAATACTGAACAGCCAGTGTTAAAAGTCCGTGAACAGCCTCAGGCAAGACTGATTTACCCATCATCAACTGAACTTCTGAGATACAAGAATAAATATAACATTCAGTTTCCCGGAGCTGAAGTAATCCAACAGTTTTTCAATATGGCCATAGCATTTGTCAGTATGATTGTAGCACCATAATTTTTTGTTCCTGCCAGCTGTGAGGGAACTCATCCATATTTGTAGTGCTCAAATAGGTGCTAGTTTTCACCTTATGAAAAACATGAGTTTATTTGAGGCTAGGTGCGTGATACAGGTTCCATCTGGTGCAGATTTTGCTACCAGGTTCATGGGTTTTCCTTTTTCTCTAATTGTAAAAAAAGGCACACACTTTATATCCTCACCTCCTAGAAGTGAATATTCAGCTGATGGTGAACTGCAGCTGTGCACAGAGCTTGAAGAAAACTTTCTCTAAATATTTAAGAAGCAGACAGAAGATATTTGTCCCGACATTTTTATTTCTCAGTTTTGCATGTATTTGCCGGTTCGGTGTGCTGCCTTCTCTGCCAGCAGTGACTGGGTGAACCTGCCCTCTTCTGAGAGCATCTACATAGTAGTAACACATGTTTTGTCTGCTAATCCTTTAACACATACATGATCATTACACTTCCGTGGAACCCTGGTGGGATATTGGATACGCACTGGCTCCTAACCATAAAGGCAGCAGTTCAAAGCCACCACCCACTCTGTAGAAGAAAGATGAGGCTTTGTATTTGCATAAAGAGTGCTAGTCTCACATGTCAAACTCACAAACAAACAAACAAACAAAAGAGGTTGAGGATCAAAGCTTGGTAGAAGGTATATCAAGAATGACAATCTAAGAAAAGCCGGAGTTGTAATTCTGATCACTGAGAAAATCCATTTCAAGGTGCAGGACATAACAAGAGATAAGTATGTGCATTCTATAAAACTTAAGGCATCAGTAAACCATGAGCCAGTGAGCATAACACCCAGCGAGAGACCCAAGAAATACATCAATCAAATCCTTCAAAAGATAAAAAAAGAAATTATCGGGATTGACAATCATAATAGGGGACATCGTTAATACACCATTCTCCAAGAAAGTTAAATCAGCAGGAAAGAAGCTCAACAAGGAAATCTACCGAAATAACCTGATAGGCACATTCAGAACTCTCCACCCAACTGCGAAAAAAAAAAAAAAGTTCACATTCTTTTCAAGTACACATGGCATGAGTTTGAAAGTAGACCACATGTTGAGACACAAGTCAAGTTGGAGCAAATTCAAACATAGAGAGGTCACTCAGACTTCCTTCTGACCACTAGGCCATAAAGCTGGAAATCAACAACAGAAAGAACAAAAACACATGGGTAAATACTAGGAGAATGAATAACTTCTTCAAAAGTGGGTATCAGCTCGAATTAGAGTGAAATTTGAAACTTTCTGAAAACTACTGAGGAAACAACATACCAAACTCCATGGAACACAGCAAAGGCAGTTATCAGACGATGTTCAATAGAGATCAATATGCATAGATAGGGTATCCACTCTAAGTCTCTCTTCCTTCCATCACAAAGGCTTCAGCAGTTGGAACAGTCAACAGAATAATCCTTCTAATGGCAAAAGAAAATTATAAAAAGCATGGTGGAGATAAATGAGAGGGAGAAGAAAAAATGGAGAAAATCAACTCAGTAAAAAGGCGGTTCTTCGAAAGGATTAACTGGGTTGACAACTTGGAAGACCTATACAAATCAAACCCTCCCCACATTATCTCATACATATGTCAAGAACTTGAACAGACCTATAGCAAGAGAAAAAAGAGACGATTATCAAGGAACTACCAACTATAAAAAGCCCTGGCCCAGATGGCTTCACAGGAGAATTCTACCAACCATTCAGGAAAGAGCTGACACCAATTCTACACAGGCTCTTCCAGATCAAGGACAAAGGACGGTGAACACCCAAGCATATTTTAGGAAGCTAGTGTGATACCAATACCAAAACTGGGCAAGGATCCAACAAGAATAGAGAACTGCAGGTTGATATCTCTAATAAGCACAGGTGCAAAAACCCTTTACAAAATCCTGGCCAATAGAATGCAAAAGTATATAAAAAGAATAATTCATTATGACCAAGTGGGGTTAATACCAGGGATGTAGGGGTAGTTAAACATTCAAAAATCCATCAATATTTTCCACCACAATGAGAAGAAAGGGGACATGATGATATCAAGTAGACTCAGAAAAAGCATCCAAACATCCAACTAATCCTAATTAAAACACTCAAGAAACTAAAACTGAGAAGAAATCACCTCATTATCATTAAAACTATACATGAAAACCCAATAAGCCAGTGTTAGACTCAATGGAGAAAAAACTAAAATATTCCCACTGAAAAAGGGAACCCAAACAAGGATACCTGTTGCCCCCAATTTTATTCAGCATTGCCCTGGTGGTCCTGGCTAATAACAAAGGCAATGGGGAAATATCAAAGGTATATATCTGGGTAAAGAAGAAGTGGATTATCATTATTTACAGATGGTATGTTTTATTTATTGAGAACCACAAAGGCTCCACAATAGGAGTACTGGAAGCGATAAGGGAATATGGCAGAAGTGACAGGCTACCAGGTCAACAAGCAGAAGTCAATTGGATTACCATATGCAACTCACTGAATTACAGAAAAAAAAAATCAAGAAGATAGCCAAGCACAAATTGAATACCTAGGGATATAGCTAACCAAAAAGAAACCCCAAAAGATCTGTAAAAGGAAAACTGTGGGCCATTATTACCGGAAACCAAAATGGACCTTCACAAGTAGAAAAATGTCCCATGATCATGGATCAGTAGACTCAATATTGTAAAGATGTCAATTCTACGTAAGGTACGATATGCATAAAAGGTTTAATGTAATCCCAATACAAATACCAACTTCATTTGGAAAGGGAAAGAAACCCAGAATTGGCAAAGAACTCAAGAAGAAGAATAAAGTGGATGAACTTGTATTACCTGACATTAAAACTTATTTTCAAGCCACAGTTGTCAAAACAGCATGGGACTGATATAATGATATATACTTGGAACAGTGGATAAGATCAGAAATAAAAACAGCAGAATACAGACAACTGATGCTTGAAAAAGGCCAAAAAAAAAAAATCAAGTGAGAAGCAGGTGCCATTTTTAACAAATGATGTTGAAAAAAATAGATGTCAACCTACAGAAAGATAAAGCAAGACTCTTACCTCACCCCATACACAAGGACAAAATCAAAGTGGATCACAGACCTCAAGGTAAACCCCCCAAATTATTAGGATCATTATTGAAAAAAATGGGGACAAACCTACGAACCTCAGCACAAGGTTGGGCTATCAGCAATAATGAAGGATATACACCCAGCAGAAGATAAAAATAGATATGTAGGACATAATAAAGATAAAACACTTGTATGCCTTGAAAGACTTCATCAAGAAACTAATAACAGAGCCTACACACTGGGAAAAGATATTTAGTAATGACATATCAGACAAAGGTCTTATTTCTAAAATATACAAAACCCTGCAGCCTTACAACAAGAAAAAAAAAAAAACTAACAGCCTATTGAGGAGCTGGGCAAAAAGATTTGAACTGAAGATTCACAAAGGAAGAGTCCAGACTGGCCCGTAAATATATGAGAAAATATTCCCAATCACTAGCCATCCAGAAAATGCAAATCACAACAACCGTAAGACAGCACCTAACACCCACAAGAATAACCCAATTCAAAAAAACAAGAAGCAACAAATGTTGGAGGAGGCGTGGTGAGATAGGAACTCTCATTCACTGCCAGTGGTCTCATAGATATGTATAACCACTGTGGAAAGTGATTTGGCAATAACTGAAATAGAGGGAAACCGAGTTATTTTGCAGCACAGTGATTCCACTACTGGGCATGTACCCAGAAGAAATAAGAAACAAGCCATCACCAGACATCTGCACGCCAGGATTTATCACCGTGGAGTTCATAATCACAAAGAATTGGAAACAGTGTAAATTTCTCTCAAGAGACGAAATGAATTTTTAAAAACTGGTATATAAACACATCCCTAAAAAAAGTGATGAAAAGATGAAGCACCTCATCATGCGGAAAGAGTTGGAGGATATTATGCCAAGTGAAGTTAGCCAAGTACAGCACAAATCCACTGAGGTAAGTTCAAACAACAGAACAGCCATAGGGAAAAATGTATATATCTCCGTTTCCAGGGTGAGGACCAGATACGCTCGCAAAAGCCAGACCAAATCCAATGATGCACACGTTATCCAAAAAAAAAAAAAAAAAAGAAAGTAAAAAGATGCAGACAGCACCTGTGCTGAAAGATATCTCTCCACCACCACCACCCACCCCATGCCTTTACAGTCCAGAGGGGTGGGGGGAAAGACGGTGGTTAGGGGTATGGTGTACCAAGCCTTGAGGGCGACATTCCTGCTCAGAGCAGCTCATTCACGAAGAGGACTGACTGCAGGGCTGACTTCAGTTGGAGACATAATGTCCCCACCCTAGATGACAGCACTGTAAATACAGTTCAGGGAGTGTGGCCAGTCTCACCTGCCACATGGGGACAAACCAAGAGAAGGATGCAGCAGACCAACAATGGATGCAAAGTATCTGAGGAATGCTGACTTTATAGACTTCTGCCTGGGAGAGTGGGAGTGCAGTGCTTGGTCCCTCATCTGAACTGGTGGGGGATCTTCACAAGGGGCCACATTGAAAGTCTACAGGTGTGACAGGGCACTGGACCGCGCCATCTGTGACTGCAAGAATATCGATGGAGTCTTGTAGAAAGCGTTGCGCCCGTTGGTCTCAAATGGTAAGGACTAAAAGGATATGAAGTGCTGTTAAGTAAATGGGTCCTAGGATATGGATCTCTGAGAGAAAAGGGGATTTGACCGATGGATTATAACAGGACATGCTCACTATTTTAACAGAGATACTCCTCTACTCTGGGTCTGGACAGTCATTAGACTGGGAACTATTTGTATGGTTGATCGATATCTCTCTCTCTCTCTCTCTCTCTCTCTCTCTCTCTCTCTCTCTCTCTCTCTCTCTCGTTTTTCTTTTTCTTTTGGTGTCTATCCATGTAAGAGGCAGGATAGATAACCCCAAGGAGACAGCAATAGGATCAACAGTCCAGGAGTGGGGCGGGGGGAGGGCATGGGAGGGGAGCGATGAAGCAATAACTACAAGGACAGGGAAATAGCAAGTGATCCATAATTGATGAGGTGGAGGGTGTCGTGTGCCTGATTATGTCTGATCCATTGAAATGTATCCCAGAGGAATTACTGAGTGGTGAACTATGGGTAAACATCGTGGGACAGGAGGAAAGAAGTAAAAGTTATATATGTATAAATATGTATATATGTAAATATATAGCTAAATGGGGGTATATGTTTATGAATACAACAAGGAAGCAGAGAGAAGGGCCTTGGGTCTCTATTAAATCTTAGCTCAGTACAAAAATGATTTGTTTTAATAATGTGGCAATGTATGATTCTCACCTTCCTCACATGATCACTAAAGACAAAATTGGTGCATAAGCAAATGTGAAGAATACTGATGGTGCCCGGCTATTAAAATATAGGGTATCTGGGGTCTTAATGGCTTGAAGTTAAACAAGTGGCCATCTAGAGGGGAAGCAACAAAGCCCACATGGAAGAAGCCCACCAATCTGTGTGATCCTGAGAGACTGACAGGAATAAGCATTAGAAGTTCAAAAACAAATCATCAGATTGTCAGGAAGGAGCATAGACAAAGTAGAGACCGAAAATTCATCTGTAAGATAGACACTCCCTCAAAAAAAAAAAAAGATAGATACTGCCTCACAGAAAGTCCACAAGGAAGGGATGATATACCATTTATAAACACATAAGTATCCTTTAGTTCATCAATATTTCCTCCCCTTCCTATTATGGTGGTCTTAGTTTTACCTCATTGTGATTAAACCATTCCATGCAGGAAATTCGAGATAGATAAACCCTTCAGAAATAGTAATGGAAGTAATGATTCCCTGAGAGTATGGGAAAGGGGGGAGGGGACTGATAGCAATGATGACCACCTAATTTCACTCGAGGGAAATGAATAAAAGAATTGGAGGTGAATTGATACATTGGATGGTGTAAGGTATGGCACCAAATAGTAATACTAATAATAACAATAAAATAATAATAAGGGTTTTGGAGGGGGGAGGAAAGGGATAAAGGGAATCTGGTACCAAAGAATTCAACAAAAGAGAAAATATTTTGAGGGCTGAACCCCGGTGACGTAGTAGTTGAGTGCAGGACTGCGGCCCACTGGCTTGGTGGTTCAAATCCAGCAGCAGCTCTCCAGGAGCAAGGCTGGGGCACCCACTCCCACCAGGGCAGTGATGCCCCCACCCAAAAAAATGTTTTGAAACTGATAGTGGCAACAATTGTACGATTATGCTTGGTCTAATTTAATTATGGAATGTTCGATTGTCTGTGAGAGTTCCCAATAAAATAAAATTTTTTCAGCCTCAGAACAGGTGCTGCCATGAGTCAAAATCAGCTTGATGGTAGTGAGTTTAGTTTGATTTGTTGTTGTTTGACGTTATTCTTCCATCTCACTTATCCACCTTGTGTATGTGGGGAGAGAGTTCCAAATCTTTTTCTTGCATGCCTTTTCCTCTGAAAAAGGGTTTTCAGTCCCAAAATGTTTGCTAGTATTTAAAAACCAGTATCATACACTAAAAAACAAGTCCAATGGTGGTGCCAGTTTTCTTCGATGTGGTGCCAGTTTTCTTCGATGATCTTTGATCTCCCCAAGTTTAGTAGAACCCAGATAACTGGGTTTTCTGTCCTCTAGAGGCTAAAGCAGAGTTTGGCTGAACACTGAAGCCAAAGTTAAATTTCAGTGCACTTTTAATGTTTGCACCATGTAGCATATCCCTTCATATTAACAAGAAAAATACAATGAGCAAGAGCATGACCCAGCAACCCACAGAAGAAATAGACACAAATAGTGAATAAAAAATTCTCGGCGCCAGTGGGCATCAAGTTCACTTCAGTTATAGCAATGAAGTTTCTTGTTGTCCTCTTAGCTTGGCAGACAATTGAACAATTGACAAAGTAGTGTTGGTGAGAATGTCCAGAAACTGGACAAATTGCACATCCTTGTATTGAAAGACAATTTGGCATTGTTTACCAAAAGTGGAAGATTCACACCTCCTAGTCCAACACTGTCACTTGGAAGAGTCTCTTTTCCAAAAGCTCTGAAGCACAGGACACAGCCAGGTCTATCGTGCAAATAATCATAACAGCAGGGAATCAAATGAAGCCTGCCAAAGAATGTTCTCTTGCTAGTGAAAGCAATAAGTTAAAACTATATGAGGCGATGGCATATGCAGTCAATTTGATTTCAGCGCATTGTTGCAATAGCTGTGTGTGAGGGAGGAGAAAAGAGAGCTGATACCAAGGGCTCCAGTAGAAAATGTTTTGAAAATGATGATGGCAACATATGTACAAATGTGCTTGATACAGTGTGTAGATTGCTATAAGAGCTGCAAGAGCCCCCAACAAAATGATTTATTTAGAAATAATAAAATAGACGTGTGTGTATACATACAGATAGTCACGTGTACACACACACAAGTACACACATAATGGGACTCAGTCTCCATCCAGTCATGGGAGTGGCATAGCACTGAGAAGTGTTATATTTCAATGTGCAGGAGTCACCACAAGTCAGGTTCAAAGTCCACAACAATGTGCACTGACTTAAGTAGTTGCATTTTTAAAGAGGAAAATGCACATTTCAGGAGTGCCTGTCATATGAATCACACTTTATTAAAATTACTTATTTTATTTTTGATGAAAAGATCAATTTATTGAGGGCTCTTACAACAGTCTGCACATCAGCTGTATCTGGGATATTTGTACATATATTGCCATCCTTATTTTCTAGACATTTACTTTCTATTTGAGCCCATAGTATCAGCTCCTCTTTTTTCCCTCCCTCCCTTCCACCCTCATAAATTATAAATTATGAGTATTTTCATAGGTAATACCAATCGCTGTCTCCCTTCCCCCACAGTTTCTTTAGTCTCCCACCCCACCCCCGGGGTGGGGGTGGGGTAATGTGTTGATCAGTAGATTTCGCCTTCCTTTTTTCCTCTCCTCACCTTCTCCCTACCCTTCTGGTATCGCTACTCCCATTCCTGTTCCTGGATTCTGTGTGTTGTGGGCTTTCTCTTATCTGTACCTGTGCACATGTTCTGGTCTAGCCTGCAGTGAAAAGCAGCACTGGGGTCATGATAGTGGGGGAAGAGAAAGCGTCAAGGAAACAGAGGAATATTGTGTTTCATTGGTGCTTTACTCCACCCTACTTGATTCATACCTTCCTTGTGACCTTTCTGTGAGGGCATGTCCCAAAGGTGGATATTGAGTCTCTGTTCCAACCCCTCTCATTCTCAGCAATATATATTGCTTGTGTGTTTGTTTTTTTGGTTTGTTTGGGGCCGCCTGATTAACCGGTGCCAACAACAGCTCATGAGTGCACAATATGCTGTGCTTCTTCTATGTGGGCTTGTTGCTTCACTGCTAGATGGCTGCTTGTTTAACTTTAAGCCTTTAGGACCGCAAACACTTTATCTTTTGATAGCTGGGCACCATCAACGGTCTTCACCACATTTACTTAAGCACCCATTTTGTCTTCAGCAATTGTGCCAGGAGGATGAACATCACAGAATGCCAGGTTGTTAGAACAAAGTGTTATTGCATCAAGGCAGGGTATGAGCAGAAGCCCAAAGTGCCTCCATTTTTAATGACTAACTGTATTTACACACCTATGCTTATACCTCTATGGTTTTGCTTCCTAGATCATTCCTCTTTTTTTTTACTTCCTCCTGCTCCACTATCACACTTGTCCTAGAAAACAAGACCGTAGATCTCGAAGGGACTTGGGGGGGAGAAGGAGGCAGTGGAAGGGAGGCAGTGCACAACCAACACCATAGATAGGGAAACATCAAGGGAACTAAAATCAACAAGAAGGAGGGCGTAGAGGTCATTGGGGGTGTTATAGTAATAACATTCTAGCTGAGAGGAATTGCTAAGTAATTTTTAAAAGAAAAAATTATGGAAGCAAACCATTAACGGTAGTAACTTCAAAATTGAAGGGGTGGAGAGATATAGAAGTTTGGGGGCAGAAGGTGATGCTTTCACTCATGCATGAACTTATTAAATATTATTAATAATTTGCTATTTGTTGTCATCCAGTGTGTTATTCTGGGTAGACTAGAGAAACAAATTCATAAGCATGCACATGTGTATAAGAGGTTTATATACAAGAGCAATTGAACATTGAGAATACATCCCAATTTAGTCCCGTCCAAGGTCATAAGTCCAATATTATCCCATATGTCTGATTGCATTCTCTAAAGCCCTCTTCAGACTCATGAAGCACATGCAGTGACACCAGGATATTCACAGGTCAGTGGGTGCAGTCTTGTGTATCCAGTGGTGGTAGAAGCATCTCAGCGTTGGCAGGGGTCTCCTCATGGCTCCTCCAATTTCCAGGGCTCAAAGTCTTATCAGCATGCTGCCATGTGGCTTGTCAGCCACAATGTCTCCCAGGCAGTCAGTCTTGTGTACCTGAAAGTAGAGCATCTCCAAGGGCCTGAGGAGTGAGTCTCTCACCTCCAAGGAGGAAGTACAGCTGGATTTCTCAGAATTCTCAGGAGAAAGCCATGCTCACACAGAGGTCTCTTTGGCTATCTCCAGATTGATGGGCTAGACTGAAATCCTGACTGCACCCCTGCACTCCCAATCCTGAAATTGACACCAGTTTAGGTGCCACATCTAGTCATTCCCAACTTGCAAAGTTCTACCCCTCACACATGAGGGTCCAGGAAGTGCCAGGAATTGTCATCATCTATTATTTTGGGTTTTTTTTTTTTAATATGTTAAATAAAACTGAGCCAACCCAAACCATGGAAGCAACATTACCTACGATACGCAAAAGTGTGTTCACTCTTCCTCGTCATGACATGGCAGACCCACTGGCATGGTGGCCAGCCAGAAGAAGGGTGGCTGTAGAATCCCGTGGGCTGGAGCAATGGCATGATATAAACGGTAAATGCCAATAATAATAAAAAAATGAAGTACACGTTTTCCAAAGACCAGAGAAAGAAGCTGTCCAAATCACTATGCCCTTCTTGTATCTGATTGCTAATAATGTACTTACACAGCTAGAGGAGTAACTTATGTGATCGCAGCCCTGTGTGGGGCTAGGGTGCTTGCCGTAGGGGATGGCTGTGCTAGTTGTTGCCATTGTTTTGCGTTTGTGCCCCACTTACTGTCCCTGTCCCCTTCTATCCACCCATCCCTACTATAGTCTTGGAGGGACACAGATGGAAGTTTGGGTGCAGGAGGGCGGAAACTGGAATTGATAGCTCTATTTCTACCAATAAAAGAAACCGAAGCCTAGTGCAGGCTCAATAAGGACTTGAGGAATGGATCTATGTTTGGCTCCAGCCTAGTGAGGAAAATGGATCAGAAAACACCATTCAAAGGGGTGTCGTGGGGCAAGGGGAAAGAGAGGGCATTGCAGTCTGGTGCAAAGATAGAACGAGAAACCAGTGAAACAGATGAGGCGCTTAGGGCTCCCGGGAAACCCATCGAACATGTGCCTGGGTTTCAACCAGATGTTGACAAACCAAGAAGCTAGCTCTGCAAAGATGTCGGAGCAGTTTGTCTCCCGGACAGGGATGCAGCACCGGCAAAGCACAGCGTCCTGAGAGAACCGGGCTTGTTAGAGAAGTGACCAGTCCTTGGGGCATGGGTCCAAAGGGAGGAAGGCGACTGGAAAGTGGGGGGGTCCCATCACTCAAGCCTCAGGGCGCTATGCAGAGAAGTTTGAGTTTTACCTGAAGAGAATTCCTTCCAGGAGACCAACTGAGTTTATATTTTTGTAAGATACACACGATGCTGTGTGTCTATGTTCATGTTTAAACAGCCACAGAAAACTTCTCTGTGCTCTACAAGGCTTCATTGGATTTCATTCTTAAGACAGCCAACGAAATACGAGCACAGTTAACATTGTCTCCAGTTTGCAGTTGAAGGAACTGAGGCACAGAAAGGCTAACAATTTTCCCAAGGTGATTTGGGGAAGCTGAGGTGCGAACCCAGGCTTTGGGGCTCCACAGTCCATGTTCGCTCTATTGTAATCTTTCCTCAGAAGCATGGCTTGCTCTTGCTCTCTTGCTCTCACTCTGTTCGTTTGAAACTAGCTTGTCTGTCACAAAAGAATTTAAGTCCGTTTTTATTCTGCGTACCCCCCCCCCCTTACCCCCTTGATAACAGCTTCAGACCAGTGCTAGGATCTGCTAGGTAAGGAATCTGGAGGGTGTTTAAGGTGGAACATGAATTTATTTTTTCTGTGAAGAAAAAAAAAATCAAGGAAAAAACATGACCTTGTCATTTCTTCACCCAAGGGAGAGTGTTGGTGGTCCTTGCAAGTAGAACGCCCTGCAGTGCACCTGACCTTGCCCTCTCCCTCACTCCCGCTTGAATTCGGGTCAGTCTGGGGAAAGTGGTTGGATTTTGCTTTCTTCACAAAGAATAGGGAGAGGAGGCAAAGGTCTCCACGCCCACCCATCTATTTGGGGGGATATCAGAAACGGGCCTCTCTCTGGGATCGTGGCGAGATGCTGACCGCAAGCTGGAGAACAGGGAGCCATGATCTCAAAGGGTGTGTCCTGACTCCCCTCAGCGTCCTGCCTGAAAGGTTTGCTTTCCGGGGGAGAAGCTCCCCGGCTGGCCTGGGGTTACAGGCAGTCTTAGGACATGGACACACGTCCCGGAACTTTGGCTCTTCTTTATTTAACAGATGGTGGCATTCTTCCCCAGACTTTTTGAAGCATATATGCGCACATTTACAAAATTGGTT
>PVJH01013889.1:0-58780 GCA_004026705.1 Nesogale talazaci
TTCTTCTTCTTCTTCTTCTTCTTCTTCTTCTTCTTCTTCTTCTTCTTCTTCTTCATCACTGCCCTGGTGGGAGTAGGAAACCCAGCCTTGCTCCTGGAGAGCTGCTGCTGAATTTGAACTGCCAACCCTGTGGGGCACAGTCCCACACACAACCCCTCTGCCACCGGGACTCAGCTCACATCAGCTTCTTGAACTTGCTTTTGAACAATTGGTGGTCTGTTTCCCGGTTGGCTCCTGGCCTTGTTCTGACTGATGTTAGTGAGCATGTCCTTTATCTTTTTTTTTTTACAGGTGAAGTTGATTTGATTCCTGTGTATTCCTTGTCCATATGGAGATGTTCACATGTAGAGTTTATATATCATTAACATCTTGTAGTTGTGTGGTGTATTTTTTGCTGAACCACAATTAATACACTGTTCTTAACTAAAGTCTATAGTTTACCTTAGTGGTCATTCATTGTGTTTTATAATGCTACAGGTTTTGACAAATGCAAGCCATTGTGCAATAAATGACAATGGAGGGGGGACATATCTGACCTTCTCTGACTTCTCTATTGTCATGAGGCAGGGATCAGACAGGGCTTGAAGGTCCGTCCTTCTATACCGGTTCTGACAACAACCATTCCTTTGCATACCACTCTCTATCAGAGTTCAACCATTTGCTGCCATGGCCACATTACATTCTCAGACAATACTCACAACTAAGGGGACTGACTGGGAAAGTCATCAGGTTGCTGCCTGTCAGGAGCAGCAAGCAGCACAGAGACGTCGTTGGACTCCTCAGCCAGCAGCCAACCTCTCCCTCCAATTCTCAGCCTCTCAGCCACATGGCTCACGGCCTTTGCCTTCAGGACCCAGGAAGACAGCATGTCTGAGACTCTTTCCTACCCTTCCCCATCCTTTAACCAGATGAAAAGAAGCAATCTTGACGCTGCCAACTTGTCACACGCCAACTTTGATGCATCTGGTCTCGGCCACCTCTGTGACTCCAGATGGAGATCTTGAACCTGCTCTTCCAAGGTCCTTGGGGTTTTCCTCTTCTCAAAGAGGTGCATCCTTATAGCCAAGGGGGAGGGCAGGGGGTGGTAAGGAAAACTGACCGATCTCCTGTCTTAGTGCGACACATCTTACTTTCTTGATCTCACACACTCAGTTGGAGGGGGTTGCAGAGACTTGAGTAGAGGAGCCATCTGGAGATAATTCGCTCCATCACATCCTGTACCCCCTTTAGAGTATCAGGAAGAGCAAAATGTTCTGTACTGCCACTATTCGTCATCCCTCCCCTTTCCTGCTGACCAGTTGGCAACCACTGAGGGTTGTACTTTCCTTGTAGCTTTGCTTTCTCCAAAATGTCACACGTTTGGACTTAAACAGCAGATAGGCTTTTCAGAGTGAGCTCTTTTACTTAAAACTATTCATTCAAGGTGCCGTCATGTCTTTTCATGGTTTCACAGTTGATGCTTTTCTATCACTTAATAGTACTCCTTTGTACAGATATACCACACTTTTTGCCTATTCATCTATTGAAGGGAATCTTGGTTGCTTCCAACATTTGACAATAATGAGTAAAGCCTCCATAAATATTGCTCTGTAGTTTTTTTTGTAAATATGTATTTTCATTGGGGTTAATATCTAGGAGCACAAATGCTAGATGATATGATGAGGTTTTGTATGAAATGGCTAGACAGTTGTCTATTATGGCTGTATCATTTGCATTTCCACCAGCTGTGACTAAGAGTTCCAGTTATTCCTCATGATTGCCAACATTTGATGTTGTCAAGTGCCATATTTTTCTACTGTACTATGATAATAGTTGTTTTGAAAACATTTGGGATATAATGTGGAATGAAGCAAAAGAGGAATAACAGAATATTCAAGTGCTATCACCTCAATGATATAAAAAACTAGGACTTGGTGTGTGAAGAAGCAGCTACAAAGATGTTAAGTAATGCCTGCTAATTATGAATTAATGAATGAAAAGAGC
The DNA here is from genome assembly GCA_004026705.1 of Nesogale talazaci. Taxonomy (NCBI): domain Eukaryota; kingdom Metazoa; phylum Chordata; class Mammalia; order Afrosoricida; family Tenrecidae; genus Nesogale; species Nesogale talazaci. Next base: position 1,984 of record PVJH01013889.1, read on the forward strand.
CAATAGGGGTCATGAGATATTTATCTTTAAATGTATATGTTTGGGGCTGAGCCCCCGTGGCGTAAGTGGTTGAGTGCGGAACTGCAGCCCGCTGGCTTGGTGGTTCAAATCCAGCGGCAGCTGGGTAGTGCCCACGACCACCAGAGGCAGTGATGCCCACACACAGAAAAAAAAATGTATATGTTTATACTTATGTATATTTCCTATCTCTAGTTCCTGAAAAAAGTCTATAATCAACACCTAAAAAAATAGAATTAGGAATTAAAAAAAAAAGGGGGAGGCGGGGCAAATTAAAAAAAATAGAAACAGGGCTGAGCCCCGGTGGCCTAGTGGTTGTGTGCGGGACTGCGGCCCACTGGGATGGAGGTTCGATTCCCGCTCCACGGAACAAAGGCTGGGCCTCCTACTCCCACCACCTGAGGGCAGTGATGCCCCCCCCAGAAAATAGAAATTAACTTCAAAGTTCTCACTTGTCCGGAAAATAGTAATTTTCCACTAAGTGATATTAAGTTTACTTTTGAAAATGGTTGATTTGAAGTCTAAAGAAGGAAAAGATTAGTATGAACCTAGATATTTTCTCTTAAAGCAAGCAAGTATCAATAATTACTAGGGTTGTAGGCCTAAGATAAGACCATTTAAACAATAGTCATAATGAGTATTGTAATTAAATATTAATTTACCACATACTATGTATTAAAAATTATTTTGAGTTGTCCAAGACAAGCAAAACTCAGCATGGTGCCAGAAATTGGAACGTGATTACGAGAGGAGGACCAGATTGACTAGAAAATGTCTTCAAAAAACCCCAAACAAACAAAAAAACAACAACAAAAGAAAATGTCCTCACTGGGTGATGTAAAAGTTCATTCATTTGGGCTGAGCCCCTGTGGCGTAGTGGTTGTGTGTGGGACTGCGGCCCACTGGGACGGAGGTTCAATTCCAGTAGTGGGGCTGGGCCTCCTACTCCCACCACCGGAGAGCAGTGATGCCCCCCAAAAAAAAAAAATTAAAAAAAAAAAAGTTCATTCATTTGCTGTGAATATTGGTTTCATGGGGTGAACCATTTGTTAAAATTCATTAAATTTTCATTGATGACACCTAAGTACATACAAATTATGTTGCAATGCTACTGAAGGGGGGGTGCATAGAAATCTCTATGCATACTTGTATTATAGCACTTAAAATTCCATAATTATCTATTTATAAATCTCTCTTCCTAAGTAGGCTGTGAGCAACTTGCAAGGTAAACCCAGTATCTTTTTTATTTTTATGAGTTCAGTGAATTTCACAAAGTTTTCCATATAGTAAATAATCAACAAAATGCTGCAAAAACCAGTATCTTCATATGAACTTCAAAGGAAGAAAAAGGAGACTATTATGGTAAATAAGAGGTTTTTATTTGAAAATATGACAATAGCTTGATGAATCCAAATGACTATAAGAAAATTCTTTTACTGTGAATCCTTTAGAGTAACACTGGGATAACTCTTGCTCCACAGCCCCAATATTTTCTAATTTGGACAAGTTCCTGTGCCTGAAAGAACTGTCGGTGGATATCAATTGCAAACTAAATGTTTTCTCAACCATTCCTGAAGAATTCCCAAACTTCCACCATATGGAGAAACTATTGATTCGAATTTCACAAGAAAATGTACATGATCCTTCCAAGCTAGGTAAGGATAGTATTTTGATTGACATCTACTTGATCTATAATTTACTTAAGAGTTAAAACTTCTGTGGATTTGAGCATGTCTGTATTGATGGTATGTAATTTTAAACTATGTATACATCTTTAAATATATATATACAATTATAAGTAGTGCATCCATATATTTATTACATGCTAGGGACTGTTCTAGGTACTTTACAGATATTAACTTCCCAAACGCTCCTATTCATCCTGTGAGGTGAAATGCTATTATTTGTCCCATTTTATAGCTGAGGAAATTGAGAAATCAAGGGGAGAAGTCATTTGCTCAAGGTCACTTAGCAAAGGAAATGGTAGGTCTGGGATTCAAACTCAGGAATTCTGACTCCAAAGCTTGTGCCCTGAACTGCTATTATTTAGCTTCGCCCAAAGCCGTTTGTGCAGTGCTTGAATTTTGCATTTGTTTACATTGCTTTCCAATGCAACTTACCAGTCTGCCAGGTAAAGGACAAAGCCCGTTCCTCACAAGCCGGAACTCATAGCTAATGGACAACGTGGGCAGCCGTCTGTCTTTCTATGCATCAGTTAGCAAAATTACTTCGGCACTGATTCCCGAGTTGAGTAAAAAGTTCTGCTTTTTATGTCCTATTGAAGTGACACACAATTCAACACTGAAGAAATTGAACTCCCCTTGGAAAGCACATGTGGAGTGGCACACCCAATGAAGCTGCAAACGGCCATTTTCTTATATTTGCCAGAAATGTTTGCCTCGAATCTATGTGTGCCTCACAGCTGCCCTTCTGGCACCCCCTTGGTGTGACATCCCTGTGGGGTGACGCATGGGTGGGCACCAGAGACATCGGGATGTTAACACTGAGGGTCGCCTTCTGAGTAATTATCCAGTGCCCTGGTCTGAGAGAGGGGGGAACTGATACCCAGAGGGGTTTAGCCAATCGTTCCTGTTCCAGGAGCTCCCTGGTCATTTGTGGAAACTGAACCTAAACCCCAATTATCCCGATCCTCTGATCATTATATCACAGTGCCTTGTTTTATCTCAGTGTTACGGAGACTAAATAATAGATTCTGAAAAGCAGTTACTGTCTTTTCTAATTTCTGAAAATTGTTAATATTTTACAGTCAAGTTAATCCAGAATTCTCCAAATCTTCACGTTTTTCATCTGCAATGTAACTTCTTTTTGGATTTTGAGCATCTCATGACTGTACTGGCTTCCTGCAAGAAACTCAAAGAAATTAAGTTTTCTGGATCATTTTTTAAAGTCAACCCATTTGGTAAGAGGTATAATTATAAAGTCATGGTGTGAGATGTTTTTGTGGGCAGAGTCATTTAGAGGATTTTTCTAAAAGCTACATTTTAAAAAGTGGATTGAAGTCAAAGAAAAGAAAACTATTGTAATTGATATCTGGCCTTAAATGAATTTCTTGATACATTTTTTTTGGGGGGGGGCATCACTGCTCTCTGGTGGTGGGAGTAGGAGGCCCAGCCCCACTGCTGGAATTGAACCTCCGTCCCCGTGGGCCGCAGTCCCACGCACAACCACTACACCACCGGGCTCAGCCCTCTTAAATGAATTTCTTATATGGCAAAGTATTTTTGTAAGAATTCTAAGCTTCCCTAGATACTAAAATTAGTTTCTGAGCAAAGATTTCTTTTACATACTTCATTTGAATCACTTTACTTTCTAACACCTGTGATCAGTCTTTATTTTAAAGACATTCCTTTTTTTCCTTTAAAAACTTAGAAAAAAGTAATCATTTAAGCATTCCTGTTTGTTAGAAGAGGTGAAGTTAACAAAATGAATTTTTTCTTTTCTCTTTTATAGTTATCATATTGCCAAATTTCACTTCTCTGAAGATTTTAGAACTTAAACAGCAACAGTTTCCAGATAAGGAAGAAGCTGAGAAATTTGGTATGTTTACAGAAAAAATAACTTCTACTTATTCTTTCTTTTCCTTCAAATAAACCCTTTTTCTCCTGTTAGAATTCACCACAGAAAATAAGGAAGTATCAGTTTTCTTGTTATTTAGAAGAGACAACCTTTGCCATTCAAATGCCTTCAGTGTTGTTTGCCACATTCTGACACTTGGTCCCACAGAAAGCAATGTTCTCAGAATGACTTATTACTGTGGCTGAGCCCTGGTGGCGTAGGGGTTGTGCACGGGACTGCAGCCCACTGGGATGGAGGTTCAATTCCGGCTCCCAGGAGCAAAGGCTGGGCCTCCTACTCCCACCACCTGAGGGCAGTGATGCCAAAAATTAAAAAAGAATGATTTATTACTGAGAATACATGTTTGGCTATTTCAGCATGAAAGACAAATTCAGTGGCAGGTACTAATTCCAAACATGTGAATGAATAACCTATGGTTTCAGAGGCTTCTGGGGTATAGGTATAGCTTTCTTTTAAGTTAAGGAAACTTGATGGAACAAAGCTATAAATGGAGAAATACACAAGTAATATATGTGGAATGTTAGTAGTAGCAGATGCCCCAATGACTTGATTCAGACTCATGGTGGCTCCAGATATGGTAGTAGAGATCTGTGCTTCATAGGATTTCCAATGGCTGATTTGAGGGAAGTATATATAGGATACATATATATATTCATATGATCTAAAAACAGGGCTTTTGTGAGGTGGAATGGGGAAGGGAGGGAATAAAGGAAACCGATATCAAGCTGCTCAACAAGACAGAAAATGCGTTGAAGCTGAAGGCGACAGCAATTGTACAAGGACGCTTGATCTAATTTAATTGTGGGCTGTTCTGATATCTGTAACAGCTCCCCATAGAAATGATTAAAAATAACTAAACTAATTAAAAAGAAAAAAGAAGAATCAGACCAGGAGTAAGCATCTACACACTGGTGTTCAGTGCAGCACTGTGCCCAAAAGCAAGAAGATGGAGACAACCTAAATGCCCATCAGAAGACTGGATGAAGAGACTGGTGCGCACACAGTGGAACACATCACTGAAGCCATAGCACGACGAAGCTATGAATCACCTCAGAATATGGATAGACCTGGAGAACATGAGGCTGAGGGACACCAGTCCATTACGAAAGGGCAAACATTGTACCAGACCACTGTTTGAAGGGAAAATACATTTAAAAGACAAACAAGATAGTGACTTTCATACCAAAGGGAACAGACTTTGGGATTGCCAGGTGAGCAAGGACAAAGCAATGCGCTAAACTGCTGAAGAGTATGCATTTGGGAAGATGGTAGTCCACTGCAGGGGGAGGTGAAATCAAGCATCAGGTGGGTGGTTTCATTAGCAGTCTAAACTGTTGAATACAAAGTTGGTTATCTGAAATGTAACCCCCATCTTATTTACAACAAGCAAAAACAACAAAAACCAAGTGAGGAACTGAGGAACCCCTAGGAACACTCCCTTCCTTTCTCCTCCTGTCCCTGGAGTCCCTGGCCAGCTGTGGGCAGCTGCTATGGAGCCAGCACAGTGAGACCGCAGAGGCAAGCTCAAGGGCCAGGGCGGTTGCTGGCGTCTATAAGGAATCCAGAGAACATAAGGAACATTGGTAGCACAGCAGATGAAGTGCTGCTCCTAACCAAAAGGATAGTGGTTCAACCCTGCTGGTCATTTCCTGGGAGAAAGATCAGGCAGTCTACTTCTGTACACATTGACCGCCTTGAAACCCCGTCGGGCAGTTCTACTCTGTCCTTCAGGGTCACAGTAGGTACAGGTGTGTGTCTACACAGCAGTCTGCGTATTCACGGAGACGGTGTTCTCAGCAGAGTCAACTGAAAGACTGGAAAGAAGGCCCCCCCACAGCAATGAGCACATCAAGGGCACAGATTTTGTTTTTCAAATACTTTCCTCTCTCCAAAGCACCAGGGCCCGAGTGAAGAACTCGGGCAGGGAATTAGATGAGCCTGGAACATTGCTTTATGCTTGAGGGTGTTTGAAATAGTTCAATGTCAGGCTACAGAAATAAAGAACTTTCTGGTGATCAAGTGATCCACAGTGTGCTGTGTGAAGAAGGGGCCAACACAGGAAGGGGAGTTGTGGGAGCGGTGGATTGTGAGCTGGAGCGCCGGGAGGCAGCACAACAGCAAAAGGATGACAAGGAAGGCTGCTGAAGGCATCGAAGAACTACCAGGATGTTCCGGGCACTGTCTTTAGGCGGCAACAGAGCTATGACCCAGAGACTGGGCTTGAGCACAGGAGAGATGGATCAGTGGAGGTGGTAGTCTGGAAGAGACGATGAGCCTTAGGACCTAGAATGACTCCTTTTCCTTGTCCTTTGAGAGGACGAGAAACAGTCTGTATGCCACTCGACGTCGAGAGTGTCCTGGATAGTTTTGAGGCTGTAGATAACCATGGCTTTGAGAAGGAAACAATGCAGAGAATAACTATTTTTGTATCTCTTCTGATAGCCTACACTTTAGGTTCTCTTAATAACCTGGAAGAACTGGTCCTTCCTACTGGGGATGGGATTTATCAAGTGGCTGAACTGATCATCCAGCAATGCCAGCAGCTACGAAATCTCCAAGCTCTCTCATTTTTCCAGACTCTGAATGATGACAGCCTGAGGGAGATTGGTGAGCTTCCCTTTAATAAAACATTTCTGTTTACATGCCAAGGTCTACAATATGTCTATTTGAAAAGCATTTTCCCTTTAAAGCATGTCTTCTTCCAACTCAGTTCTTCACTTCCAAAGTCTTCTGTAGATTCACTAGGCCCAGTCTGCAAGATGGCTTTCCAGTCTGCATGCTCAAGTCTGTGTTCTTTACCGTTACCATTTCCAACAGCTTGATATACATTGTCAAAGCACTCCTTTTTGTGATAGTCTTTTAAAAGTTGAAGATTACAATATGTCCAAGTGCATACATCATAAAGGTACAGCTCAAGTAATCTTCTCATGAGCATATTTTGTAATACTCACCAAGATTAGAATAAAGAGCACTACCAATAGCTCAGACGGCTTCCATGTGTCCCCTCTGTCCTGCCTTCCTCCTCTTCCCCAGGTGGCCCTTAGTCTGCTTCTTAGTCATGTTGTCTGCTCTAACGCCTGTACAGTATGTACTGTTTTGTGTCTGGCTTTTTTTGCTTAACATTATATTTGGGATATTCAGTCATACTGATATATTTAGTTAATGTCTTTTGATTTATTTAAGGTCATATTGATTTTAGGTGCAAGTTTGCACAGTAAATTAGGATCCTACTTAACAATTTGTATACAGATTATTCTGAAACACTGGTCACAATTTTCAAAATGTGTCCTCATTTTGAGGAATTCCGATCTGTTTTCTATCGATGAGTAGAGATAGATCTACAAGCTTCGCTTCCCTTCTTCACCTTCTCATCTTGCTTTTGTATAGACATGGACCACTTGGTCTTGTGTAGTTAATTGTTTAAGGGACACAATAATCGTGGGTGATATTATTTATTTTCCAAAATAATATAGTGTTTGACTACAAGGTGACCTCTAGGAATGGTTTCAGTTCCAGGTTTTATTTTATTTTTTGCAGGTTTTAAAAATATCTTAAGGGCTGAGCCCCGGTGGCGTAGTGGTTGTGTGCAGGACTGCGGCCCACTGGGATGGAGGTTCAATTCCGGCTCCCAGGAGCAAAGGCTGGGCCTCCTACTCCCACCACCTGAGGGCAGTGATGTCTAAAAAAAATTTTTTTAATTAAAAATAATAATAATAATAAAATAGAAAGTATCTTAAGGTAATAGACTCGAGGTTCCCCAAGTCTTTATTACTGCAGCAAGTGGTTTGGTCTTTCTTACAGATTGAGTTCTGTTCTACATCTTTCTCTCTAGCTAAGAATAGACCGATCAGAATGATCAGTAGTGGTAGCCAGGTACTTCTAGTTCTTCTCACCTCAGGTTATAAGACACCCGGGTTCATGTGAGTTGTTAGTCCTGAGTACAAGTTTCTTCCAGAGTTTTTGGTTCCCCTCATTCTCTTTTGGGTTAGATGAGTTGAGAACCACAGTTGGACCTCAGGTGCCTGCTCACAAATTTTCAAGATCCCAAGTTCTCTGCACCAAGCCAGAGTGTAGAACGTTAACTTTGTTAAGCCAATTGATTAAGTTATTGCACAAAATTACAGTCCCAAGTCCTTCAACCAATTCCACAAGTTTGCATATGTCTAGGGACGTCTATAACTGTGCATCATTGTATCTATGGAGATACAAGTATATGTAGCACACACATTTACATATTCTTTTAGATACAGCTATAGCTACTTATGAAGCATTCAAGTACGCCTGCTTGTAGACATCTGCAGGTACCCTCGTGGCTACATGGTGGGCTATTAAGCTCAAGGTTGGCAGTTCTAACCCACACACTGCTTTTTGAGAGAAAGATGATGCTTTCTACTTCTATAAATAATTAGTCTTGGGGCTGAGCCCTGGTGGCGTAGTGGTTGTGCACGGGACTGCAGCCCACTGGGTTGGAGGTTCAAATCCAGCAGCAAGGCTGGACCTCCTACTCCCACCACCAGAGGGCAGTGATGCCCAAAATAAAAATTTTAAAAATTAGTCTTGGAAACCCATGGGGGTGGGATGGGGGGAGTTCCAGCCTGACCTGTAAGGTTGCTGTAAACTGTAACAGACTCGAGGGCTGTGAGTGAGAAGCGCATATACAAACATATCTGTCCATATAACCACATGCATATTGTTGTTATTGAAAAGTGAACCTACTGCTGTTAGGTGCCATCAAATCGGTCCCAACCCATAGGGATCATATGCACAACAGAACAAAACACTGCCCTCTCCTACATCCTCACAGTTGTTCCCATGCTCCAGCCCATGGTTGTAGCTATTGCTTTTTGGGGTATGTGTGGGGGGCGGGGGGAACGATTGCTTCAATCCAACGCCAGGGCCTGCCTTTTTTTCCCCTCCCTTCTACTTTTCCTAGTATGATGTCCTTTCCCAGGGACTAGGATCTCCTGACAACACATCTAAAGTATGTAAGAGGACGCCTCGCCATCTTTACCTCTAAGGAACACCCTGGTTGTACTTGTTCCAAGACAGATTTGTTTGTTCTTTTGCCAGTTTATGGTATTCTCAATATTCCTCACCAGCACCATAATTCAAATTCTATCATTCTTCTTCGGTCTTTATTCAGTGTCCAACTTTCACATGTACATGATAGCTTGGGTCAGGCACCATGTAGTCCTCAAAGTACGATCCTTGCTTTCCAACACTTTGAAGAGGCTTTGTGCAGCAGCCTGACCTAATGCAAGTCATTGTTCAGTATCTAGACTGCTGCTTCCACAGGCCTTGCTTGTGGATCGCAGCAAGATGAAACCCTTGACAACTCCAATCTTTTCTCCATTGATCCTTTACTGGTTCAGTTTGAGGATTTGGGTGTCTACATTGAGGTGTAATCTATATGGAAGGCTGGAATCCCTGATCTTCGTCAGCAAGTATTTCAAGTCCTCCTCATTTTCAGCAAGGAAAGTTGGCATGTGCATATCACGGGTTGATGATAAGTTTTCCTCCATTCCTGATGCCACCTTCTCCCCATAAAACCCAGCTTCCCTGATTATTTGTCCAGCATACAGATATTGAGTACATATGGTGAGAAGATACAATCCTTGAGACACACCCTTCAATTTTTTTGTGGGCATCACTGCCCCTTTGTGGGAGTAGGAAGCCCAGCCTTGCTCCTGGAGAGCTGCTGCTGGATTTGAACCGCCAACCCTGTGGGTCACAGTTCCGCACACAACCACTGCACCACCGTGGCTCAGCCCTTACCCTTAAATTTCAAACCATGCAATAAACCCTTGTTCTGTTCAGACAACTGCCATGATCCATCTACAAATTCCCAATCTTCTCAAGGCTACAAGAAAGGAGAAGGTATTTTATTATAGTTTGGATTTGCATACCTCTAATAGGTAAAGATCACAAGCATTATTTCACGTTAGCTGTCAGAATGTCCTCTTTGGTATAGTGTCTGTTCATGTATGAATGGAATGAGCAGTTGATGGCCTAGTCCACATTCAACACCTGGCCTCGTTTTAGCTCATGAAATTGAGCTTCTCCATCATCTCATCCCACAGATGTAATGAATCTGACTCCATTGTATCCTGTCTGGCAAAGTTCACATGTATAGCCACTTTTCTGTTGTTGAAAGAAGTATTTGAAATGAAGTTGTTGGTCTTGCAAAAATTCTGTCATGCCTTTACATTTCATTTCTATGAATGCCTTACTTAACGACAGATACTTCTTTATTTCAAACGTTTTTCAGTCTCGCTCATTTCTTTTATTTTCCATTTCTCTTTCCATATGGGAGCTATCTTTAAAATACTGTATATATAAATGTATAAACTACATTGGGCATATCCTATGCTTGGTGGTGGTGGTGGAAGAGGAGGTTGGTTGAAATAACCTTGTTTGCCAGTCCTGAACTGGAAGTCCTTATAACTACAATTTCATAAATTCTTTGTTTTTTTTAGCCAAGGCAGCAACCAATGGAGGTTTCCAGAAACTTAAGATCCTAGATCTTTCAATCAATCACAAGATCACAGAGGAAGGATATAAGACTTTCTTTCAAGAGCTGCATAACCTGCCAAAGTTGCAGAAACTGGATCTCTCGAGGCATTTCACAGAGTGCATCAAAGCTCACGCTCCAACGGTCAAGTCTTTGAGCCAGTGTGTGTCAAAACTGCCGAGCCTCATCATCCTCAACATGTTAAGTTGGCTCCTGGATGCAGAAGACGTTGCCTTGCTCGAGGCCATGAAGGAACGACATCCTCAATCTAAGTATTTAACTATCTCCTGGAAATGGAGGCTGCCATTTCCTCCAATCATTCAAAAGTAGACTATGAATGATTCTAAAGCTAAAAACTGCTGAACCACTTCCAAATGTTTAATTTTCCAAAAACATTTTATTACTTATTACATACAAGACAAGTGATAAAATGTGTAAACTACATTCTCCTACTAGTAACAGAAAACCCCGCATACTCAATTACTCAGCTGAATACAGCATTAGCTTTGGCGTTACTAAAGCATCCTCCCCAACTAAAAATTGGTCCAGTCAACTTCATAGAGCTAAGCCTCCATGACCTAGGGTCAAGTACTGGGTTTTCTTTGTTTGTTTGTTTGTGGCAGCACTGCCCTCTGGTGGACGTGGGAGCTACCCAGCCTGCTCCTGGAGAGCTTCTGCTGGATTTGAAGTGCCAAGCCCATGGGCCGCAGTCCTGCACTCAACCGCTATGCCACCGGGGCTCAGCCCAAGGTTTTCAAGTTAAGTAAGGTAACAATAGTAACAAAGTCACCTAGGAAGGGCTGGGGAGAGGAGCACTGATCTATCTCAAAGCATTAATATGAAAAACGTGCTCAAGTTAAATATGAGATGACTAACGACATGCGTTTCATATATAGATGAAAGAGAAGTTGACCTTAACATAGGGTTTTACATGATTGATTTAAGAGAGAGATCCCTTAGTCTGAAAAAGATTGGTTTTATATATTTAATTAACCGATACACTAGGGTTTACTTGTCTTCCCTTTATGAAATGCCAATATAAAAAAGAAATAGGGGCTGACCCCTGGTGGCGTCATGGTTGTGCACGGGACTGTGGCCCACTGGGATGGAGGTTCAATTCCAGCAGTGGCTCCACAGGAGCAAAGGGGGGGCCTCCAACTCCCACCACTGAGGGTAGTGATGTCCCCCCCCCCCAAAAAAAAAGATAAAAAAGAAATAGGAACATATGCAACATTCTTTAAAAAAAAAAACAAAAAACTAGGTCTTAGGGAGAGATGCATTTTTCCAGGAACTTTTGATGTAATCCAAATGTATAGCATTATTATACAGCTACACATGTCAAAGTCGAGACCTGTGTAAAGTAGAAACCAGTCAGAGAAGGAAAAATGCACATAATTCCCACTAAAGAGAGAGAGAGAAGTGGTTAGACTGCAAGCTGTCGCAGGAAGAACACTGGCATGGCCAGCACATGCAGCAGGCCCGAGTTCAGACTTTCATTTAAATCCCAGAAAATACAAAGTAAAAGTTAGCGTGACTGAAAAGTCTCTGCTTCCCAGATACCTGAGCATTAATGCAGTTTTATGCAATTGTTTGTGAGTTCAATGTGTGCTATATTGTCATTAGAGTTTTATGATCCACGGTCGTCGTGAAAAATATTTTTTCTCTTCAATTCGTATTGCTCAAGGTCGTATGTTTGGCACAACTAAACCCATGAGTGTGCCCAAAGTTTCTCTCCTACTGGTTAAATAGCAGTTTTCTAAAGGTCAGGACACAATTCTAAAACCATGTTCCATGACCAGTTGCAAAGCAATGATTCTTTTTTTTTTTTGGGGGGGGGGGGCATCACTGCCCTCAGGTGGTGGGAGTAGGAGGCCCAGCCTTTGCTCCGTGGAGCTGGAATTGAACCTCCATCCCAGTGGGCCGCAGTCCCGCACACAACCACTACGCCACCGGGGCTCAGCCCCCTTTTTTTTTTCTTTTAACCTAATGTTTATTTTTACCAAGGAAAAAGTCCATTGTGCTGAACTAACCGAAGTATGAAACATACTGGCTTGAGGCTAATTTGTTAAACACGTTTGTAGATACATTGGGACTTTCTAGGAGATGCAAGAACATCTTCACAGGGTGATTAGAAGCTATTTTTACTTTTTCTGCTATCTTTGGTTTTATGAGTGCCTGTGCTAGTCTTACATTTAAAATAAAATGTAAAACTACTTTCACTAACACAGTGGGCTACTTCAGGATGGGGTTAGTAGGAGGGGAGATGGGGTGTCTTCTGGCTGCCTGGCTACATATGTAACATTGTTTGTGCAATATCAGATTCCAATCAGGATACAGAAACCAGAAAGTAACTTGATTAGCAAAAATTGAATATAAAGGATTGGCTGTGACAGAGTTGGCATGGTGGAGCTTGGAGAACACTGTAGACAGAGGCACAACCAACAACCCTAGACCCAAGAAAGGAGTCACTCCAGCAGTCACTGGAGCCGAGAGGCTCACTGACACGTGGTCTGACCTGAGATGCTGCAGGGAGGCTCTTCATGGGAGGTGCTGTGAGCAGAAGCTGGGCACTGGTGGCGCCAGCCACATGCGCTACCAAGCTTGGGCTGCAGATGGACATGAGTTACCTAGAAGCACTCGTTGGACCCAGGATAAGAAAGCCCTTGTTTCTCCAATGTGTGCCCGAGTGCCTTCTAGGCACAAAACTTTACACAGATACATCTTTGGAGGGGAAGGCTCCATTTGGAGAGATTTAGCAAACTGAAAACTGGTACAAGTATAACATTCGATAGTGCAAAACAAAACAGAGTCTAGATTTATTAAAATTGAATGACATAGTTACCATACATGTTATACATTCATAGAAAACTTTAAAAGTGATACTTGTGGGCTGAGCCCCAGTGGCCTAAGTGGTTGAGTGCGGGCTTGGAGGTTCAAAGCCAGCGGCAGCTCTCAGGAGTGGCCCTGGGTAGCTCCCACGACCACCGCGGGCAGTGAGGCCCACAAAAAATAAAACAAAACAAAAAGTGATACTTCTAACAACAAACGTTAGGGAAGAACACAGGGCAGCTGTTGGACAGTGAAAGGAAAGGAATTTGCTTCTTTTCTCCCACATCCTTTAGTATCATATGCATGTACTATTTAAAAAATTTTTTTAAACTAATAGGACTCTATGGAAATCATTTGCATGAGTGTCAGTTAAGGACTTTTCTTACTGAGGTCAGCAAAGGATGGCCGACAGGCCTCTTGTTTTTCCAGTCATTGTGCTAAGAGTAGTTTTTACATTTTTCAAGGGTTTAAAAAAATTCACTTTCTTTTTGATTGGGGTTTCTCTTTGTTATTTTGTTTTTGTTGTGGGTTTTCCTGTCTATGAAATCCGAGAGGAAAACCTCGAGACAGTAATTGGATGAATGGTTCCTTGTAGGTTTGGCAGGGAAGGGAAATAAATGAAAAGCAGAGTACATGAAAGAAGGAATGTTCTAAAGTTGATTGTGTTGATGAATGTACAGCTCTTCTTCATAGGCTTGAATTTGATTATGACTATTGAATTTATGATGCATGACTTACATGCCAATAAAATGGTTAAGAAAAACTGTGAGGCTTCATTTTCTTTTAAAACTTGACCCACAGGGCTGAGCCCCGATGGCGTAGTGGTTGTGCGCGGGACTGCGGCCCACTGGGATGGAGGTTCAATTCCAGCTCCACGGAGCAAAGGCTGAGCCTCCTACTCCCACCACCTGAGGGCAGTGATGCCCCCCCCAAAAAAAACTTGACCCACAATAGTGTATTTATTATACAGCCCCCACACACATCCCATACAAACAAAACCAAAAGAATACTACATGAAACAAGTTTCACAAAAATAACATTGAAATGAAGACATATCAAATGTTTTATCCAAATATAAATAAGACACCCAGAAGTACAATGAGGAAGTGGCATGGAGGCCACCCCTGAACTCTTGGCCTCACGGGGGGGAAGAGTCCAACCCCTCACCAGCCCAAGGCTGTCACAAAGCAGAGTCTGCTACCGTCCCACCCTCCACCCTCCTTTACGCCCTTCTGACACCAACCATTTCGCCCACAGCACTCTTCTCTGCTGGAAGCCATAATCCATTGCAATGACCACACCACACTGACAGGCAATCGTCACAGTTATGGGCTTTATTGGAAAAGCTACAAAGTACAGACCAGAGAACAGGAAGGATGTAGTCAGTGGCTCACCGCAGGGCTTCTCAGCCAGCAGGCACCTCTGGTCCTCAGCCTCTCAGCTACACAATCCCCTGCTCTCTGCCTCCAAGGCCTGGATGACTGCTGGCCACTTCCCCTCTCTGCTCTCTCCGCCACGTCAGAGATCTGAGTGCTCCTCTGGGCGCTGTCCTTTCTTGATGGTGCCTGGATTCTGTTCCTGGGTATGAGGACTCACACCCAGAGCAATGGCAATTATCAGCCAACCTCCTCCATTCCTTTCATACACTACATGGTCCCCACCCAATCATTTGGTGGGAAGTAGACATTAAGAGACACATTTAAACAATTTCATTTTGCCACAAATACAAAATCTGCCCATATGGACTAGCTCCAACTATTCCCTTTCATATGTGCATTCCGTCAAAACAGCCTTCAGCATCCCTGTCACATCTCCATTACCCAAGTCAATAAACGCTTGTCTTCATACTTGACATTCTATGATTTGACCTATCAGTAGCATGTGATACTTCCTAGTATTCCTTCGTTACTTGGCTCTAGGACACACCTTCTCCCTCGTCTTGGTCCTTTGTCCTCCTACCTGTGCTCCCTGGAGTACTCCAGAGATCTTTCCTCTGTATTTCTCTAGAGTCACAACCTTGGTCATCTCATTCCATCTCATGCCTTTAAATTCTACCTCTAAAATTTCACTGCTAGCTCATGTCTTCGCCTCTGGTCTCCTGACTCATAAAGAAGTTCATTATTCCTCTTATGAGCAGCTTGGTTAAATTTGACTTAGTATTTGCTGCATCAGATGGTTCTTTATATCCAACTGCCTACTTGGGACTAAAGGTTTGTTCTGACAAGCCCCGTTAACTGGGTCGTTTAGTTGCGAGGAGCCATGAATAACTAAGTGTTTTCTATAGCTAGGATGTGGGAAACATCTCAAGAGAGATACACTGGTGTCAAATGGCCTTAAGAAACAGTCCACTCATAAGGATATAGAAACAAAGTTTCAAGAAAAGAAAAACCTTTTGTCTAAAGTTTCCTACACAACCATGAAGGTTTCACTTAAACAATCTACAGAACCTTGGTGTTACTTACAAGTCCCAGACTCAAAAAATGTTTCCCATCAACATTGATATTTTTATGAAAAAGTATGCATTGTAAGCATTCTATTATAATCTGTAGCCCCCTGAAAACCATTCCACACCCTGTCCTGGCCAACTGTAACCACCACCAAAAAGTAACCCAGCCAAATGACTGTATTATATAATCTGTTTCATGAACTATAGTGGTAAGAAAATTTTAGTTGACATCAATTCCCATGTGTATAAACTGGTGCCTTCCTGCATCTCAGTGTAGTTATTTTAATTTTTATGGACTAAGTGGATTTTTCTCTGTAACATTCATATGTAACATCTATTAAGGTTCTCTCAAATTTCTATCAAAAATTCAACTCCTTTCAAAAGAAGTACTCTATAAGCAAACTTCTCATTCTCATTAACCTCCAACTTTGTCCAGTTAAGACAAAAAGCTTGGCATCATCCTTAATTCTTCTCTTCCCAAATGTACCTTCCTATACTGGCAAATCCAGATTCCTCTACCCTCAAATCCAACATCCACCCACCGGCCCTCGTTGCCTGCTTCCTCTCTACACTGCTTTCAACATAGCAGTCAGATGACTTTCTATCACATCACGCGACATACCAGGTCGCAGCATCCTAACTCAAAACCTCTGAACTCCCATGGATCCTAGTCCAGACTAAATATTGAAGACCGTAGAAAGGCAGTTCCAAGTCTTTGGGATTCTCAGGAAGCCTCTGTTTCTTAATCTTTGATTATCAGTGAGATTGTTTTATAACTGGTTAGACCTTTACAATACGATCCTTTACCAAGATTACCCCAATTAGTTTCCTTTCTCCATCTGTCGGTAGATTGGACCTCACCATGTAAGAATATATTCCCAAGACAAAGATTCATATATTTAAGGTTTCTGGAGGAAAAAATGACTTGCATATCACATTTATTTTTTATAGCATTAATAAAAAGTTTAGCATGCTAAGAAAGTTACAATATAAAAACATTCTCAATTCTAATTTTGACACAGACTGACTTTTATGCATTCTGTGACCAAGACTTTCTTTTAATGTACCACATCTCCATTGTTCAGTCATTCAAAGTGATCACATTCTAAAAGCACTTCGTTGGTGATTCAAGCATGGAACAACTGGAAAAAAGGCAGAAGACTGTGCTATCCAACCAAGTGTTCTTGAAGAAAATGATGTTTTTTCATATTGACCAGGGAACATCAAAATATCATTCTCCGTGGGAGACACTGTTACCTGAATAGGGCAAAAAGAAAAGTCTAGATATAATTATGACATTTAAAAATCTGTGTCTGTATAAAATCACACTCATAGTAAGCAAAACTAGGAAATAAGCTAATGTAGAGTTAATGTAATAAAGATCTTAAGATTTATGAGACACTTTGACACACTATTTGCAAAATTCAATTGGAAGAGCAAGTAGGAAAAAATCTAATTTATAGTGCATCGGGACTTGATTTGTTCTACTTGATTTTAAAATATATTATAAAGCAGCAATTACTTAAGCCAAATGTTCAATAAGCAAGTGTATGTGTGTGTGCTGTGTATATATATATATATATATATATATATAACAAAACACAGAGCAGACACAGTTATAGAGGCTTCCTAAAAGTATGCAAACAATTTCCAGAGTTGAGTTACTAGGTTAAAAGGCTTAGGCTCATAGTTTCCAAGAACAACTTAACTTAGAAAAAACCACATAATATAGCTTATAAAGAAAATGCTTTAAATCCTACTTCACTGAGTAGCACTTGGAGTGGTCTTAAAAGCTTGTGAGCGGCCATCTAAGATACAACTTTGGCCTCTATTCATATAGAACAAAAGAAAAGTTAAGGAAACCAAAGGCTCATAGAAGACACCAGTTCACAAAACTAAGCCCACACAAATCATGGCCTTCTCTGAGATCAGAAGAACTAAATGGTGCCCAACCACCACACTGGGAATGCAACAAAAGGTGCTAGAGGAAATGGGGGGGGTGGGGGGGGGCGGATAACCAAAATTCAAATTCCTTAAAAAAAAAAAAAAAAGAACTCCTAGGAAATAGAAGAACAGGAAGCCCTGTCAGTTGCCCTAAGACAGTCTTTGAATTTAGAACTGAAGTATTTCTGGGGTCACCTTTTAGCCAAATAATCTAATACATGAGACCGCCTGCTCCGCATAAAGCCCAAACAAAGATGAGACGTAGAGGGGAAGGGAAACTACCCATGCAAACAGAGCTAGGAGAATTAAAGTGAGAATGCCACGCCATCGTAAACACTGTACACACAATGTCACAGATCAATGTGCATAAAAGCTGCTCAAGGGGAGTGTGTATAATGTGCTGTGTATACTGTCACCTCCTCCTCACTGACACTGAGCTGATGGCAACTCATGGAAACTCTATATAGGTCAGGGGTAAATTATGAGAAAATATTTTTATTTTTAAGAGAAAATCAACATTAAAAATAACTTCAATTACAGTAAATACAAGAAATAAAAAGCAACCTAAATTAAATCATAAGCATGAGACATTTCTAGAGTCTAAAGAATTTAGTTTCAGAATATCTAAATATTGGTAATAAAACTGTACATAACAAAAGCTATAGAATACATCTAAAGCACTAGAGGAAAATAGTCTTAAAATAATCATTGTAATGAAACAATAGACAAGAAGGAATTTTTTAAATTAAAATATATAAGGAAAACAAACACTGAAATTTATCCTTTAAAGACCAGACACAATTCAATTTTTTTTTGTTTTTGGGGCATCACTGCCCTCTGGTGGTGAGAGTACGAGGTCCAGTCTTGCTGCTGGATTTGAACCTCTAACCCAGTGGGCCGCAGTCCCGCGCACAAACACTATGCCACCGGGGCTCAGCCCCCACAATTCAAATTTTTAAGTTCTTTTCTTGAACATTTTAACAATTTGTAAGGATTTTTGACTTACATTTTTTTCTCCAAATGCTAAAACTTTTACTAAAGAATGAATTTTAGCTTAAAATCAAGCAATAGTCATGGAGCGGGTGTGGGGAGTGGAGGAGGAAAGAGGAAAGACTCTAGGATGGATGTGGTGATGATTGTATAATTCTCTCTTGAATTGTTTGAACAACTGAACTATTCGATTCTACATGCATATTATGTGCTGGGGGGGTGGGAGGAACCCAATAAAATGAAACCCTATTTTTGACACTTTCAAAAATATAAAATGTAGAATCTTAGTGATTTATCACTTTATCTTAGAATCTTTTATTAGCCATCATGCTAGGAGTTATTTTTATAACTCAGTAGGCTAGTTTGTTTTTTTTTAAAAACTCCAAGAGTTATCAATACTCATGCCTCCTGACATTCATGCCCTTGTATAATCCCAGCAGCATATGGGCTGAATTTGGGAAATGGCTTCTCATAGGAGATAGCCAGAATCACCCAGTCATCTAAAAACCCTGAACACAGAAAGTATGTTGACACTAGAAACTAGTACACTTATCAGGTATCCCAACTGTTACTTTTCTTTTTTTCTGATCATTATTCATAAAAATTTGTGCTGTGATAGAACAGACATCATATAAATAGAGTCAACAAAATTATTGTACTTTTAAGTAGAAAAGTATTGGTGCTATGAACCAAACATTCCAGTTCGACCAAACATTCATAGATGTATTTCCAATGTGTGCTTAACTGTCTGTGATCATCCAATGGCTGTAGACAAGTGCTCTCAGTAACATACTTCCCTGAGTCTTAGGGAGTCTCCTTCAAAAAAAAAAGGGGGGGGGGCTGAGCCCCGGTGGCATAGTGGTTGAGTGCAGGACTGTGGCCCACTGGCTTGGCGGTTCACATCCAGGAGCAGCAATGCTGGATAGCTTCCACCACCACCAGAAGGCAGTGACGCCAAAACACAAAACAGAACAAAACAAAAAAGGTCCAATCAAAGCAATGGATTCAAGGGAATGTTGGGCCAATTAAGTTCAAGGCAGAGAGGTCATCTCAGAAAGCCATGGACTGCATTTTGACATTCTTTCATTTTGTAAAATCATTTTACTGGGGACTTCTACAGCTCTTAAGACATTGTATACATCCTGTGTCAAGCATATGTGTACATGTTGCCAACATTTCCAAAACCTTTTCTACGTGAGCCATTAGTATGAGCTCCTCTGTATTTTGACATTCTAAGGAGCTTTCTTCAATCATGGCAATACACCTGGTCATTTTTCGAGGTTAAAGTGCTACCCTATGAGAATTTGATTAGGACACGTTATCCGGTTGCGCTGATCTTGCTCCTTCCGATTTTTTCTTGTACCTAAAAGCAGAACGTTGAAAAGGAACACCCTTGAGAACATCAAGGGTACCAGACGACCAAACTGCCATTTTTTGTTTGTTTGGGCATCACTGCCCTCAGGTGGTGGGAGTAGGAGCTGGAATCGAACCTCCATCCCAGTGGGCTGCAGTCCCGTGCACACCCACCACGCCACCGGGGCTCAGCCCAAACTGCCATTTTGATGAGAGATATCAAGCAGAGTGTAAGACTCTCACGGACGTGCCTTCTGAAGTGTACACATTTAGCAAACAAAACACCTCAAGCCACTGCCACTGTATCAATTTGGACTTATGATGACCCAAGAGGAACTATCCCTTTGGCTGCAGCTGTAAGTCTAAGGGAGCAGAACACCTCACCATTTAACTTCATATTTTGCTAAATAGTTCCGTCATTCTGTAGTAATATTTTTTGACTAACCCTTATATATTTGCACAAATGACGGGTGGGTCAATATTCAAAGTTTTGAACATTTTTCATTCAAGCTGTCATACTTCAATGCATATGTTGAGATAATTACTAAAATATTTTTAATAAACAAAAGAACAAATTGAATAGTTTGAAAAACTTGACTCAAAGTATTTAAGAACTTTTGTGCAACAACAACAACAACAAAAAAAAACCTAAGGTATGACAATTAGCTACATGTAAAGAATGAGGAAGTAACGAGTTTATTTGGTTGGGGGAAGCCGTAACAACGTATGACGATCCACTTCCAGTTTATGAAATTAACCAACACAAAAACACTGCTATGAAGTCACGTGAAGTACAAAAGCACCGGAGATTTATCATTGCTGTGTAAAAACATGTACCTATAATCTCAAACTTGATCATTTATTCTTATGCTATACAGTGCTAGCTATTTAGTATTACTTTACAACACAGTAACCTTTCATAAAACATGCAACTGGATATCAATTGTTCCCAAACAGGCAGGGTAATGAATATTACATTGTGTCATCCAGCCAAGTGTTTGTGAAGAAAATGACAAAGCTTTTGCTTGCATCAATTCAGAATTTTTAAAAGCTGGGGAGTAGCTGGCAGTAGACTTGTTCTCTCGTCATCAACTATACAGGTAGGCAGAGCATCTGACACAACCACTTTCAGACGGTGGACAACAGACAGCACAGGGCTCAGGATGCTGAAAAGGGGGGATAGGAGGTGAATCTCACACTTTCTCTGGTTGCAAAATGAGTGCAAAAATGAGCCCCCAAACAGAAAACTGGTCTTCCTAGGGCAGGGGTCCTCAACCTGATTAATGCCATGACCCTTTAATACAGCTCCTCGTGTTGCAGAGAACTCCCAAACCATAATAATTACTTCCATTGCTATTTCATAACTGTCATTTTGCTACTGTTATGAATCGGGCCATCTCTGTTTGAAAGGCCGTGACCCACAAGTTGAGAACTGCTGTCCCTAGGGGGAGGTGGGACCAAAGTCTGGGTGCTAGAATTTGAGGAAGCAGCGTAAGGAGAAGACAGATTTTCAGAGAAAGAGCTCCAGAAATCTGTTCTGGGAACTCCGCTAAAGTCCTTGTCCAAATCCCAAACTATATTTGAGCAGGCCAAGATGGCAGGCAGATGGAGTTGCTCAGGACTGAGGACTTCACTTGTGTTTTTGCATCTGTAAAATGGGAATGATGATAGTATCTAACTCCTTTGGTGCTATAAGGATGAACAGTATATACTCAAGTGTAGGCTGAGTTTGTCAGCACATTTTTAGTGCAATTTTTGAGGTAAAATTAGGTGCCTCGGCAGATATTCACGTCAGCTTATACTTGACTATTCTATGTATCTTAAAAATGAGGTATGCGTACAACTGATGTACATATGGATCGTGAGGGGAGGTATGAGTCCCCAATAAAATGATTCATTAAGTAAAAGGGAGGGGGAAAGAGGAGCATATACCAAGCGCTCAAGTAGAAAATATTTGGAAATGAAGATGGCAACGTGTACAAATATGCTTGACACAAATGACGTATTGAATATTCAAGAGCCCTCAATAAAATTTTTTAATTAAAAAAAATGTGGCTAATATGCCACAGAAAATTAACAATGTTTTCATGTGTCAGGTTTTTATCTGTTAACAAAGATAATATGAACTTGCTATAATCAAATAGCATATAAATTGCAAAAAAAAAAGGTAGTAACTGGATTAATAGTTCTGTGGGCACATGGCAGGGAAAGTTGGGGAGAATCGGGCATTAATAACGATGAGTATAAGAACGAAGAAAGCTGATTCTGGTGATGTACAACCTTTCCTGATGTGATTGAACCATTAACTTATATGTGAATAAAACCATTAAAAAATAATGAGGTACAAGAGTTCCTACAATGATTCCCTATAGGTATATGAAAACAGGAAAAACTATGCTAATAGCAAGTGATACTGGGTTTATGGGTCACAAAGGAATTCCCTGGGCTGCGGAACTAGTTCTGCATTTTACTTGATATTTATAATAGGTGCCTGTATATCAAAACTTCACTTTTTTTTTTTTTTTCATTTTTTATTTTTGGGGCATCACTGCTCTCCGGTGGTGGGAGTAGGAGGCCCAGCCCCACTGCTGGAATTGAACCTCCATCCCAGTGGGTCGCAGTCCCGCGCACAACCACTACACCACCGGGGCTCAGCCCAAAACTTCACTTTAAATCTGTGTACTTTTTATTATGATTTAAACCTTAGGAAGAATTTTGGGCTGAGCCTCGGTGGCGTAGTGGTTGTGCGCGGTACTGCAGCCCACTGGTTGGAGGTTCAAGTCCAGCAGCAAGGCTGGGCCTCCTACTCCCACCACCAGAGGGCAGTGATGCCCCCGCCAAAAAAGAACTTTGGCGGTTAAGAAAGAGAAAAGAAAGAAAAGACAATGAACTGCCTGATGAGTGTATGTGCTCCTGAAAGCATGAATTGTAAATGTAAGTCATCCGGCTGTGCTTTGGGTTTTGTGTTGGACTGTTAACTGCAAAGTCAGTGGTTCATACCTACCAGCTAGCTACTTTGTGGAAGAAAGACAGTGCAGAAGTGCAGAACCAGACAAACCAGGCAAGGACCAACTGTGGAACAGACCAGGAATTGCTCCCATGTAATTCCAGGTTGATGGTGAGTAAAATTAAAGCACATCCACAAGAGCCAAAATACGACCTGGCGTACATACCATCTGAGGTTAGAGACTATCTCAAAAACAGATCTGATTCGTTAATGCTGATCTCTGAAGATCAGATGAATTATGGTTTGCCATCAAGAATACCTCTAATGAAAAAAACAAAAAGTCGTTAAAAAAATAGGAACCAAATCCAGCGGCGGCTCTCAGGAGCAGGACTGGGTAGCTCCCCCAGCCACCAGAGGCAGTGATGCGTGCCACCCCCCCACCCCCACCCCCCAGGAAAAAAAAGATACAGCCTCAGAAACTCACACACACAGTTCTACCCTGTCCTATAAAGGGTCTCTCTGAGGGCTGAGCCCCGGTGGCGTAGTGGTTGTGCGCGGGACTGCGGCCCACTGGGATGGAGGTTCAATTCCAGCTCCACGGAACAAATGCTGGGCCTCCTACTCCCACCACTGAGGGCAGTGATGCACCGCGCCCCCCCCCCAAAAAAAAAGGGTCTCTATGAGTCAGAATAGACTCAATGGCAATGAATTTGAGTGTTTTATTATAAAGTTACCACTTCAATCACCAGTGCAAACTGATTGAGCATTTTACATTATGTTTGTGGCAGTAAGTCCTTGAAATCTCCATTTAAACTTCTCTTCAGGACTTATTTTTTCCTCCTTACTATCAGTTTTATCTAGTGAGTCTTCAAACAATAAAGCTATTTTTCTGCTCCAAAAAAAAAAAAAAAAAGGGGGAGGCTGAGCCCCGGTGGCGTAGTAGTTGTGCGCGGGACTGCGGCCCACTGGGACGGAGGTTCAATTCCAGCAGTGGGGTTGGGCCTCCTACTCCCACCACCGGAGAGCAGTGATGCCAAAAAAAATAAATAAATAAATAAAGGAACCAAAAGACCAAAGTAGAAGTCAGAAAAAACAATAAAACTTAGTCTTTTTTTTTTTTTTTTTTTTGGTTTGTCTGTTTTTGGGGCATCACTGCCCTCTGGTGGTGGGAGGAGGCCCAGCCTTGCTGCTGGATTTAAACCTCCAACCCAGTGGGCTGCAGTCCCTCACACAGCCACTACGCCACCGGGGCTCAGCCCGAAACTTAAGTCTTGAATTAGCGTAGTTAAGATGAATAGAAGAAATCTAAAGTACTAAAGCTAATAGAAAATTTCAAAAGGAAGTTCAATACAAAGTATTATAATGAAATGTACAAAGACCTAGATCTAAAAAATCAAAAGGAAAAACAGGTTCAGTATATTTCAACTTGAAATACAAAATTTCAAGTTTCCAGTTAGAATATTGAAGTTCTATGGGCAAACACTAAACCATGTGGAAAGGATAAAAAGACGGTGTATAGAGAAGCACCAGACCCAAACAATTGGCTGACTGCTAACCATATGGAGGCAGCATATGGTCAGGATCCTATGGTGTTGTGAGAAGTCCAAAATGGACTGAAGGTATCGGCGAAAAACAGTTCTGAGACTTGCCCAATTACTAAATAAAATGTTTCAATAAAGCTCTGGAAGTACCAAGTATGCCAACAAATTTGGAAGCTGACTAAATGGGAAAGGTCAGTTTTTACACCCATCCCAAAGATGACCTAACAGATGTGAAAGTTATTGAAAAATCATTAATACAAGCACACAGCTGTAGTAGTACATAAACAGAGCTGCCAGAAATTCAAGGCAGCTAAAGAGGAGGACCTGGACTGAAGGACATTACTGCTGATGTCACAGGATCTGGACTGAAAGCAGAGAATACCAGCAAGACGTTTACTTATTCCGTTGACTGCACAAAAGCATTAGGCCATGTGGATCGTAACAAACTAGGGATAGCCTTGATAAGAATGAGAATTCCAGAACACTACATTGTGCTCATGCAGGACTTGCACATGGATCGAGAGGTAAATGTACAAACAGATCAAGGGAATAATGGTTTAAAATCAAGGATGGGGCTGAGCCCCGGTGGCGTACTGGTTGTGTACGGGACTGTGGCCCACTGGGTTAGCGGTTCAAATCCAGCAGCAAGGCTGGGTCTAACTACTTCCACCAGAGGGCAGTGATGCCCCCCAAAAAACCAATAAAATCAAGAATGGTGTGTGTCACAGTTGTATCCTTCTAGCATTCTTGTTCAATCTTTTTGCAGGCAAAAAATCAGAAAAGCTGGACTATGTATGAAGAATGTGGCATCAGGAATGGAAGGAAGCTTAATGACAACTTGCAATGTGCAGATAACATAACTCTGCTTGTTGGTGAAGATCAAGGACTCCAGCCTTTAAGACAGATTACAACTCAATATTATGAAAACCAAATCCTCACAACTGGATCATGAAGCAGTGTTTCAACAAGCAGACTGAAGTTTTCCAAGACTGTCTTGCTTGAATTCACAATCAGTGCTCACCAAAGCTGCAGGCAAGAGAGCAAACGTAACAAATGTACACATGTGCTTGACACAATGGATATATGTATGGACTGTGAGAAGCATTGTACGAGCCCCCAATAAAATGATTTTTTTTAAAAAGAGAGCAAACAGCCTATTATATTGGATGAATCTGCTGCACAAAACCTCTTTATTACTGTTGAAAAGCAAGGATGTTACTTTTTTTTTTAAGGATGTTACTTTTGAGGACTCATATGCATATAAAAGTTGCTGAGTAATGAACATCAACTATGAATGATCACATTTGAATTAAGAAGCTCCTCGCAAGTACCTTGACTTAGAACAGCTAGACTGCTCCTTAGAGGCAAGGACGGTGAGACTCTATCTCATACACTTGGACCTGCTGTCAGGAGAGACTGTCCTGGGCAGGTGTTTGGTGGTAGAGGAGCAGTGGGAAAGAGAAAGGCCCTTCACAAGATGGCTTAGACGCAAGGGCTGCATCAATGAGCTCTAAGAGAAGAACAATTGTGAGGATAACACAGGAACTGCTGGTGTTTCCTGTTAGTCACTAAAGGTCAGAAGTGACTCCACAGTACTTAACAATAACAGCAAAGCATACTCTCAAATGTGACGATTGGGCTGAGCCCTGGTGGCGTAGTGGTTGTGCGCGGGACTGCGGCCCACTGGGACGGAGGTTCGATTCCAGCAGTGGGGCTGGGCCTCCTACTCCCACCACCGGAGAGCAGTGATGCCAAAAAAAAAAAAAAGGAAATGATTTTAAAAATCTGCTTTTCAAGGCAACAGAAACATCTACCACAAAGCACTATTAATTTTCATAACATTTTAACAGTTATATCAGAGATGTATCTTAATACAGAATAGAATCTATATGTAGGAAGATATTTACTGTAAAATTATCCCAAATAACACAATCTAATGAATTAAACAAAAGTAACATAGATGCAGACAATCTGACAGAAAATGTTAACTTGAAAAAATTGTTACATGCAAAAGATGTTATCAAAAAAATAAGGGCCCAAAACACAAAACTAAAACTAAAACAATACAACAGACACAAAATTTTAATTAGCATAAAAATTAAACATTTTTATTCAGCACTTTCAGACATACAGAAAATAGAAAAAGATATGGTACAAGAAATGTCTGCATACACGCCACCTATGTTCAGTAAGCTATGCATAAATGTACATACTCAGTTTGCTAGATCGTTTAAAAGCATATCAGAAATACTACAGCACCTCGCTCTCGAACATTTCAGTATACAAATTAAAATTCTCCTATGAATGACAAAACACCTTAAAAGACAGTTTCAAAAATAAACAATTATCCAGTATATATTTAAATTTTCTGAATGGGCTTTTCCTCTAAGGTTTTTGTGGGGGTTTTCTTGAGGGGAGGGGCATCACTGCCCTCTGCTGGTCGTGGGAGCTACCCAGCCTTGCTCCTGGAAAGCCGCTTCTGGATTTGAACCGCGAAGCCTGTGGGCCCCAATCCTGCACTCAACCACGATGCCACCGGGGCTCAGCCCCCTCTAAGGTTTTTTTTGTTTTTTTTTTTACATATTTTGTCATCAGTGTCAGTCCACCAAGGATACTGCACTGCGCTTGGCTATTGGGTCTCTCTAATTTTCTCCTAATCTAGATGAGTTCTCCTTTCCCTCCTCTATTTTAAAACTTGTTTGCAGAATTTCTAAGGGATAGCAAATTAGATCCAAAGGCTAGGTTAAACTTCTACCCAAAATTAACCAGTAAATATTTGGGAAGATGGCATTTTGGCACTCTGAAAATTCTAATAAGTTTGGGAATCAAAAGTTCCTCTGTAAGTTTTGGCATCAAAATGTCTTTAATATTATCAGACTCATTATTTAAGGATTTGCTTTTCCACAAAGCAGGCACTTTAAAAAAAGGAAAAAGATTCACTAGCTTAGTCATGGTAGACTTACTCCTTAATTGAAATGTGAACATTTTCCTTCTTTTTGAGTTTGTCTGACACCCTGTAAGAAAAACAAAAAAGCAATATAAGTATCCATACCATATAAAATGCACTTTAACAAAATGTAATCAGAAAATAAGCTAACAGCTCTCTAAAGTGCTTTAAATATTTATCAAAGTAAAAAAAATGGTTAAAATGAAATTACAATTATTTGTTATTCAGTTCACTTATACTTCATTTCCATCAAGTAAAATATATAATGGCCTAAGATTACTCAACAGATCTTAGCATAAGACAGATGCACAGATGTTTTCAAAACACACACACACACACGATGCCATGTCTTACCATGTAATAACCAGTATGATAGCCACTCATGTACCAAGAGATTAACATACTTCCCAGAGCATCAGCATCATCAAGAGAATCTGGACATATGGGAGGTGGTGGGGGAATAATCTGGAAACAAAGAGAAACACTCCATTAAAGTCACAACAAAATGTGAAGCTGATAATTCTAACATTCCATACATCCCTTATATTTGAAATTCACACACACACACACAGATGGTTGAACAGCAAACCAGCAATTCGATCAACTAAGTAAATACAACAAAGATCGAATGACAGGTTACACAAAATGCTTATTTGGATTAGGACTGTTTTATCGCTGCTACTCTATGATGAAAAACAAAACAAAAATTCAATGTCGTCAAATCAGTTCCAATCACAAAAAACCTGTAGGAACGGCTCCCTAGGATTGCCTAGGCACAGTAACAGGAGCAGAAAGCCTCACTGTTTTCATGATGAGAGGCCTTTACCTTTCTAAAAAGCCCAACCTCATAATTAACAGCTCCAGCTCAAAAACAGAACTCAATGCCATCAAGCCATTCCAACCATAGAAACTACAGATAGGTCAAGGTAGAAAGCCTTGTCTTTCCCCTTTGAAGCAGCTGGTGGTGTCAAACCGCTGACCTTGAGGTTCGTAGCTCAACCTATAACCACTGTATTACCACTACTATGAGATCATGTGCAAGAAGACAATGAAGAAACAATTCCGTATTTTTCTTCCTAAGAACTTCAAAATGGGCAGTTTTAAGTAAAGATCCTATGGAGGGTACTCAGCCCTAGCCCAACTTGTATAGCTTTTCAAAAAGTGTCTTTGTTCTTAGCTTATTGGTAATCCTTAAAATTCTACTATTAGTCCACTGGATGAGAAGCTAACGCTCTATGTATGGCCAACAGGAGGGTAAGTCATTCATTACTCCCTAATGTGAGCTGTAATTAAAGCCATTCTAATAGGAGCACCTTCCTTTTAGATGAAAAGCATTTGCCAGGAAGGAAGCAGGGAATAGAGGGTAGAGTTGGGGCTACAAGAACACTGAATCTGGGTAGCAGAAGATATTCAAAACAAAAACAAAACAAAACAGGAGGCTCCGTGCATATTTTTTATCCATTGAATCTGGTCTTAGGGTTGATCTAGGATGACAATTTTCTAATTACCTGTACTTTCTTTTTTTTTCATTTTGGGCATCACTGCTCTCTGGTGGTGGGAGTAGGAGGCCCAGCCCCACTGCTGGAATTGAACCTCCGTCCCAGTGGGCCTCAGTCCCGCGCACAACCACTACACCACCGGGGCTCAGCCCCTCACCTGTACTTTCTAACATTCAACTATATTTACTAAATTCCAAATTATGCATGAAAGCAAAGTTAATCTGCACTATTTTGTACTTACTGGTGGCCCAGAAGGAAACGGAGGTAGCCAGCATGATAGGAAAGGTGGTGGTGGAGGGGGTGGTCCATTGAACTTGAGGCTAGGCTGCAAAGAAACAGTCCAACAAAAAAGTAATCTACCAATTTCAATATGAAAGCGAGGAAACTGATAGAATCCTAAAATAATTAAAAATGATCACCTAGAATATGTTATAGATTAAAAAAATCAAGTAGAATTTCATTTGTTTCAAATATAGAAGACTTATAAGTCAAATGAAAAACGTCTAGATTTTTCTCAATTCCTTTTTTTTCTACTCAACTCCTTTTTAAATAGATTATTTGGGAAGCAAAAATTAAGATTTTCAGTCACCTAATGAATCAGATGCAGTGGTATTCAACAAGATATTTCAATCCAAAGAGATAATATCCTCCCACAAGTAACTAAATTGTGCGTCCTTTTTATAGCTTACCTTTTAACTTTCCATATGCTAAGAGTACTCATTATGAAACCCAGCCAAGCTCTCAACAAAAAGATCAAGAAAGATCAACGCAGCATGAGAGCATGTGTGTGTGTGCCTGTGGCTCTGTACACAAAAGAGCTTTACAAAATTGTCAAACAAAATCGATTACCACTTAACATTTAAAATGGTCTTATTTTATGTTTTCTATTATCTTTTAATTACATTTTTTTCATGAACCTGAAGCACCCATTTTGAGATGGATTGTTTTAGACTAAGGCAACTGACAAAGACAAAACTTCTATGGAAAGGTTTTCATTTTAGCTCACTTTTATTAAAATCAAAAAGCCTAGAAGGAATATTTATATTTTATTTGTGTAAAACAATCTAGCTCTGTAAGACTTTACTCATTAGACAAAAATATTGAAAATTGCCAAAAAGACCTAAATTATATTTACACTTCCTAACTTTGCTAAATTATTCATCTAACTCTTTGTGTTCTACAAAAATTACAAGAAAGACTTTCAGTAAAACTATTCTGATCATTACCTTATTTCAATTTCAGAGAATTTCCCATCATGATTTTGTAGCTTTGTAGTGTCTCAAGAGAACTGCAGAAGCCCTTGTGGCAAAGGGTTACACAGAGGCCTGCTAACCACAAGGTCAGTATTTCACAACCACCTGCAGCTTTGCAGGTAAAAGAGGGTTTCTGCTCCTGTGAGGTGTTATAGTTTCAGAAACCCACAGGGGCACTTCTACCATCTTACAGGGTGGCAACGAATCACGATCAACTCCATGGCGGTGAGTTTGGAGCTCCATAGCAGAGAACAACAAAAGTTTCATGAGAGAAGCTACAGTTCATTTAATGGAGAGGGGAAGTGCCTCAACTCCAGCCTTCCTGGGTCCCAGCTTACCTTTCCCGGCCCCAGCCCTGATGGCGGCATGGGCGGGGGCGGAGGGAGAAAAGAGCTCCAGGGCGCAGCTTTAGACTTGCTATTTGGTTTACTTCCAAGAGACCTAGAGGAGCTCTCACTTTCATCTGTTGAAATTTGACTTTCGTTTTCATTCTTTAAAAAGAAAAAAAAACTGTCAAAAAGAAAAATGTAAAGCTTTGGGAGATTACACTAACTAGTAAAACTGTTTCGTTTCTAATCCCACTCGGCCCTTTTAAATTATTATTATAATTTTTCATTCCTACCTCTTGAGCATTCTGGTCTACATTATGAACTCCTCCAAAGGTGGGGAAAAGTAGATCAGACAGATTTTGCTCCTCTCTGTTACCATATCCAGTGTAAACCACAACGCAAGTTTCTCTCTTATGATCAATTGAAGCAATGGTAGCTGGGTAAACACAGCCGTCTTCTGACCAAATGGCAGAACATTTATCACCCACTTTCCACTACAAAATAAACCAGAGACACAAAAACATACACTCCTTTTAAAGACAGTAAAATATAATTCGGGGGAGCAGTGAGTTCACAGAAGAGGCTCTAGCTGCCGTATCTGGAAGAGAGAATAACCAAACAAAGTCACTGCCATCAAGTCAATGCTGACTTGTGGCGGCCTTTTAGGACAGAGTGAAACTGCCCCATGGTTTTCCCGATTAGAAAGCCGTATCTTTCTCCTGAGGAGCGTCTGGTGGCTTCAAACTACTGACCCTGTGGATTGAAGCCCAAGGCACAGTCACAAGGCCACCAGAGCTTCTCGGAAGACAGAACGGTTTAGAAAAGAAGACTTGGGGGCCAGAAGCATAGGAGCTTCATTTTTGTTTTCTTTTATTAAAGGATCATTTTATTGAGGGCTCTTACAATGGCGGGAGTACCTATGACTCTTGAGGAGTCCCTGGAAAATGCAAATAAGTGCAAATAATAAACTTTCTATATTTCATGTGAGGACTAGAAAGGAGAGGAAGCATCCAGCACTTGCAAGGCCCGGCTTGTCAAACATTAGCTAGCTTCCCCCTTGAAAGTGATGAAGCTAAAGCTGACCAGTGAATGAACACTGCTGGCATAATGAGTTCTGAGTTGGGCGAAGAGTTAATCAATGGCACATCAAAATAATTAGCTCCCATACTTACTGCTTTAACTAGCAGAATAACTTCCCAGAAGTTTTGGCTACCAGCTGCTAATCATTTTAGGGATCTCAAAGGAGAAGAACAAAACAAAACAGGCACTCATTTCTCAACTTAAGAAGTAAAGCACTGCCAATTTAGTTTAAGGCCATCAGGAATCTTTCTCAAATAACACGATTTCCTTCTTCCCATCCCCAAACTAAACACTGTCTGGAATTTTGAGTTTATCATTTCCAGCTAATTCCTTAACTTTGTATTGCTGACATGCATGTTCCTAAACAACAGAAAACTTAGAAGTTTTACAAGTGTATGCCAATGGAAAACTCTGAACTTATCATTTTAAGTTACACTGTATTTCAGTTAAACACAGCCTTTAAGTAGGACAGGAATAAAACATTGAAATTAAATCTCCATGTTGTACAATAACCTGCTTCAGCGGAGTTGTGGCGTTCTTTTTCTGGCTCTTTTTCTTCTTAGTAGGCTTTCTTTTAGGTGTGAGTTTTGGTTTGTCTGTAGATTCACAAATTTCTCCATTCTTTAGCGCATGCTAGTAAAATGTGCAGAGATGTCCATGTTACATAGTGAAGATACATTAAGAAATTACAACATAGCTCAGTTATCACTACAATCTGGTACCTAGTCCCCACCACTTCAGGAAGGCCCATTTTCCTCTTTTTATAATCCCATCCTTTACCAAACTCCTTCCGAAGAAAGACCTCACACAATTCATCCTAATTCTGAGGGACTGTTTAACTTTAAAACTATTAATCATCTCTTCCTCGAAATCCATGACAGACCCTGGAAGTGTTCCCACCAAGAACAGATATTTGCTCTATCTGCTCATGGTCCTTGATTTTTATGACAATTCCCTCGAAGCAAACAGACTTTAAAAGTTACTACCCAGATCTGCCCTTCCTCCTTAGTGCGATCTAATATTTCCAATAATAAAATTTATAACTTCAAAAATTTTTTTATCATGTCCAGTACCTCAAATTCAACATGATTAAAATAAAAATTGCTTTCCTCCAAATGATTTCTTTTCAATTTTTACTAATATTACTCCTCCCCATACCCCACAACATCACCAGCCCAGCCCCAAACTGAACACTCGGTCACAGGGCCAGTTCAGGCCCCTCAGGACCGCGGCTACCTACTTGACAGCAGTCTCTTCCATCTCATTTCTACAGAACTCACTGGGCAATTCTTGCTTGTCTATTTGAGTGTGTATTTACTGCAAAGTGCAGGATTCAAAAATTTTTAATTCAGGGGTAGGAACAACATGCAGGTCTGAAACTTTCCTCATGCTGGAGGAGAGACCATAGGAAAGTGGACTCTGTGTGGTGCTGTGTGCAGCCTCGTCCACACATGCTGCTTGGAAGAGGACTGCATAGGGGGGAAACTGATGACGTTGGACAGCTGGTCAAATATCTTACTTGGGCCATTAACACAGTGGCATGGAATAGATTACAATTCAGAGTGGTCTGCTAGGCAGAGTGGAACGTTCCTTTGGTTTCTGAGCTGTATGTCTTAGGGCAATGGACAGCCTCCTCACACTTCTGCAGTGGAGATCCTAGAGGTGGTCTCAACTGCTGTCCTTGGAGTTAGCAATCCTACACGACCAGGGGGCCTGACGTGGGCCACAGAACCAGACCTTCCCGCAATCAGACCTTCCCACCGTCAGAACACCGGATGTGACAGCAATTGAAAGGGTATGGAGAGACCTGTGTTATTCCAATGTGTGCAAAGCATTCGGAACAGTAACCACTACATGGCTGTGATTTGGCACCTCACCTAAGTGAAGGCCTGCTAAATGTTTTCAAAATTCAAATTGTCCTCTGCTAATGTGAATAGAGGGCTTTTATAGTTTGATAAACCATTAAAAGCAATTCATACTTAAAGTTCTACTTCACATCTTAGTGGTAACAAAAGGTTGATGGCTTGAGGCAAAGGTGCTTCAAAAGAAAGCCCTGGTGATCTCTATGTAAAGAATCAGCTACTGAAATTCCTACAGAGCGCAATTCTGCTCCAGCACACCTGAGGCTCTGCCATCAGTCGGACACGCAGTTAACAGGTTGGCATATGTCAGCATCTAAGTGAGGCCATCGTTTGATTTAATGAAACCATTATTACCACTTTATCTTCAAAAGTAAACCATGCACTGTAGTACTTTACAGTACAAACAGGTAATTATTTCCCCCCAATGGATAATATGAGAAAATAAAGAGTAAGCACTTCATACCTTAAAGGAAGCTACAGCTTTATCATAGGCTTTGATCAGTGCCGTATCATCCCAGATGTCAGAGTCATCACTCTGGGAGGAATAAGAAAGAAGCCATGCTTAGAAGGGTGTCGTAGAAAGGGGATGGTCTATCATATCAAGTAATCTTAATCTAAGTCCACACAAGTTACATTGAAACAGCTATTTTATATACAATCTTTTGGATGGGCATCAGTGCCTCCTGATGGGAGTGGAAGGCCCAGCCTTGCTCCTGAAAGTTGCTGCTGGATTTGAACCTCCAACCCTGTGGGCCGCAGTCACGCACACTACCACTACACCACCAGGGCTCAGCCCGAAACAGATCATTTAAATCCAAAGTAAAACTTTAGGAAACTGACTGCTTACACAGGCTATGTGGCATAACCACTAACGATGGTCAGTTGCAAATGTTTCAGGACATATGAATGTGGAGGGAAAATGGAATTGAAAGATAACATTTTCCCATAAGCTTTTTAAAGTACCCTCGTATGTCATAAAACACATGCCACCGACTAAGCGCCTTTCCAGTGGGGTGACACAGGTTTCATTCTTTTCTAAGGTCACACAAAAGTTTACCTTGGCAAGGTGGGTAGCACCTGACCATCATCCTGACTCTCCATAAAGTAGAATAATGCTATCCTGACCCTAGGTCTAAAGAATAATTTTTCTCTGGATATTGCAAGGTGGCTGGATGATTCAAATCTCTCTCAAAAAATGTTTAAGGATACATTTTAATTGTGATTAATTAACTAGTTTTCATTTTAAAAAATAGCAATATATAGGGAAGGGGCTTGGGGAGTGAGGGGAATACGAGCAGCTGGTACTGTGGGCCTAAGTAGAGGGAGGATGTTTGGAGAATGATGATGACAACAAGTGTGCACATGTGGTCTGCATACAATTGATGCAGGTATTAATCATGATGGGAATTGTATGAGCACCCCCAAAAATGATTTAGATATAAAAAAAGTAATATTAAGTAATGTTGGAAAGACCCAGGACTATTAGACTATTTCTACTTTTATTTAAATTTAAGTGGCTTAAAAGAAAATTCGTGATGGTCAGGGCTCCTCACTGGTTTTATATATATATATATATATATGTGTGTGTGTGTGTATGTATATATACACACACACACACATATATAAATAAAATCATGCTCTTGGAGCTGAAACCTGGTGATGTAAGTGGTTTAAGTGCGGGACTGTGGCCCGTGGACTTGGAGGTTCAAATCCAGGAGTGGTTCTCAGGAGCAGCGCTGGGTAGCTCCCACAACCATCAGAGGGCAAGGATGCCCCCCCCAAAAAATTTTTTTTTAAAAATCATAATCTCATGAAATTTGGTCTAAGACAAACAGCTAAAGAAACCAAAGGGAATACAAAGCCAACATTGCCACATATAAAAATGCGAAAAACAAACACTATATATATAATTAAAAAGACATTAATGTGTACTGGATGATCATGAAAGAAGAGTCCTGGTAAATAAAAATCAAGAGAATTTTGGATAAGGTAAAAATAAGCATGGGAGCAAAATAAACTGTCTGAGGGATCAGGTAACAATCCCAACTAGAGTCAAGCTCATGCGAAGAAGTAGGTGCTAAATCTGAATACAAAGGATTAGACAATGGAAGGATGGCTACAAACTGCCTTCAGTTAGTAGTCTGATACCATGTAATCCATGACTTGTAAAAGGTTTACTATAGGGCTGAGCCCCAGTGGCATAGTGGTTGAGTGTGGGACTGCGGCCCACTGGCTTGGCGGTTCAAATCCAGCAGCAGGAAGGGTGGGTAGCTCCCACGACCACCAGAGGGCAGTAATGTCAAAAAAAAAAGTTTACTATAGGACTGAGCCCAGTGGCGTAGCGGTTGTATGAGGGACTGCGGCCCACAGGGTTGGCAGTTCAAATCCAGCAGCAGCTCTCCAGGAGCAAGGCTGGGTCTCCCCCTCCCACCAGAGGGGCAGTGATGCCCCCCCCCCCAAGAAAAGGTTTACTATAAAATTCCTAATTTTCCAGTCAATTTCCATTAAGTTGAAAACAATATATTACAATGTAAAACAGTTCATCTCACTTTACCTATACAATCACTAAGCAATTTTACCGGAATGGAAAGTAATCACTAGGTTCAAGATTACCCTGCAACTGAAGGGGAAGATGTTCCTTGGAAACTTGGTTAAAGTGAAGAAAACAAACACGGGGCTGAGCCCCAGTGGCGTAAGTGGTTGAGTGAGGAACTGCAGCCCGCGGGCTTGGTGGTTCAAATCCAGCAGAGACAGTGATGCCCACAAAAAAAAAACCAAAACAAAACAAAAAGAGAAAACAAACACTAGACATTAAATGTCTTAATGAACTAAGGAAATCACAAAAGCAGAAGGAAGACGCATCAATTCCCTTCCGCTGCAAAAGGTACCACTGATACAAGAAAAGGCACCGCATTATATAAAGAGAACTCTATTGAAGATACATTGTCGAAACCTCAAACTCACTGCCATCTTCTATCGACCCTATAGGGTAGGCCAGAACTGCCCCTGGGGGTTTCTGAGACTGTAAATTTTTAGGGGAGTAGAAAGCTAAATCTCAGGGCTAGTAGCCCAACACACACGCAATCCACTACGCAACAGGAAATCCTCACATCTCAATTGTTATCGCTAGACCAGGAGGGTAAGGCATGAGCCAAAAACAAAGGCCTGTATTTTCTTGGATAAACTTTTCTGTTGCTAGGACTTCTCAAATAACCACCAGAAGCAGAAAGAAATTGTACCAAAACACTCAATTTATATCCTTAAAGCAACATCTGCAAAATAGGGGAGAGACCACCTGTAAGTCCAGCAGAAAAAGGGGAAAATATGAATCAAGAGCTAAACCAAATCAGGGAAAAACATGAAGTAAAAAGCAAAACTTGAGGGCTGAGCCCCGGTGGCATAGTGGTTGTGCGCGGGACTGCGGCCCACTGGGTTGGAGGTTCAATACCAGCTCCCAGGAGCAAAGGCTGGGCCTCCTACTCCCACCACCTGAGGGCAGTGATGCCTAAAAAAAAGAAAAAAATTTTTTTAATTAAAAAAAAAAAAAACTTGGGCTGAGCCCCGGTGTCATAGTGGTTGTGAGCGGGACTGCGGCCCACTGGGTTGGAGGTGCAAATCCAGCAGCAAGGCAGGGCCTCCTACTCCCACCACCAGAGGGCAGTGATGCCCCCAAAACAAAACAAACAAACAAAAAGCAAAACTGATTACAAGATGCTGAAAGAAGAATTTATTTGATGGGAAATCTAAAGGCACTACAGACACACACACACAAATAAATATAGGCACTGTAGAAAAAAATGAAATGTGCCAAAGGAACAAAAACAAACTATTTAAAAAACTCACACAGTAGTACATAAAAGATGATTGGCGAAGAATATCTAATGTATCAATGGGGCCTCTACAGAAAACAAAAGAAACAAAATAAGTCAACTCTAAAAAAAAGTCAAGCAAAAAGGTCAAGTCATTCATAAACAAAATTAGCTTACCATCAAAATTTTTCGTAAATACTATGTAAAAGGTAAAGAATTTTTATGCAGTCTAGCTGTCCTTCAAGTAGCAAGACCGTAAGAAGCAAAGTTTAAAATGTGGAAGATTACTATACTCACTAGCCTTTCCAGAGGCATTTACTGGAGATAAGCTTCATCCAAGCAAGATAAGACTGGAAAAACTTTGGTTAAAGAAACAAGACAAAAAATGTTAGTACAAATAGCATTGTAGATCTGCGTGAAAAGCAAAGCAAAAGATAGAGTGTTCCAGCAAAGTAAAAACAATGCAATTTTTTAAAAGGTGGCAGGGAGAGAGGGGAAATGAACAATTTCACTGTCTTTAATAAAACTAGTCGAACTATGGAGAAGATGTTGAACTGGAGAAGCTTTTGTGGTGTGTTTTTTTGCCAAAGTTGAAAACAAACAAAACAAGCACAATGAGTTTGGGGGAAACAATACATTCTGAAATTAATTGAAGAAGTGTCAATAAAGCTATTAAATAAAAAAGAAAAAAATACGGTTAAGTGCATTTGGGTTTCAAAACAGCAGAAACTACTAGAAGAGAAATATAGATCGGAACAAAAACAAACAGAAAAATCTATAAAACAAAAAAAATACATCATGCAAAGACAGGAATATAATATGATAATGTAAAATGTAAGCATGGAGTTCTGAAAGGTTGGAACATGGCCAAAGGTGACTTGGAAGAGAGGTCTGACTTGCTTCAAACCAAAGTCATTACAAATTCTATGTAGTACAGTTCTAAAATGACACTTGTCATTTCCCTAAATTGCAATAGGGATTTGAATTAAGTCACAAAAAAAAAAGTGTGAAAGGCCTTGCCTTAAAAGCAATTTTCAGGTTGGCTCACAAAGCAGGTCTAATCAACCCTGTAAATGAGACACCCCTGATAACAAAGTAATCCAGAAAAGTAAAAAGAAAGGATGATCTCTCCCTTAAAATAAACTGGGTAGAGGAGGTAATATGAAGCAAATTGCACAAGAGATTTAAGAATTGAAAAAGTAAATCGAACTGTATTTGCAGATGATACAACAGTACACCTAAGAAGGCAAGACCCTCAGTAATAAAATGCATTCCATTCCCTTTGAAGCTACCACATAAAGGAGTCCTGGGGTCGCTCACAGAGAACCAGCGACTTGCAACCATCTCAAACCCAGCAGCCACTCCCGTGGCGATCTGCTCCCCTAAAGACTGACAGCCTCAGACTCAATAAAGAGTTGCTGAAAACCAGAGAGAGCCCTGGGGGCACAGTAGGGTATATGCCCTGGAACTCAGCTGCTCCGTCAGAGAAAGGGGATGTTTTCTACTCCCACAAAGACTTAGCCTCAGAAACCACAGAGGCTCTTCTTTCTGTCCTTCAGGGCTGCTATGAACCAGAATGGACTCCATGGCAGTGTGTGTGGCGCACCAGTCAGAACTGACTCAAATGACGTAACTTCACTTTTAAACGCAAATGACGTGCAACCCGCCCCTTCCCTTAGTTTCCACTCACCTATTCTTCTGGAACACATCCTTTCTCTTTAAATTTCAAAAACGTTCCCTCACATCTTTGCTCCTTGTGGATGATCTTTATTACTGATTTCATTGAAAACCAGCAGCAATCAAAGAGAACTTTCCCAACTCTATATACACATACTGCCATCTACCACATCTCATTTAACTGACGCCATTTTTAACAAATGTGCCCTGGGGTTCTCAAACGATGGTCTTGGGGGGGGGGGGGGTAGCTGCCATTGCTGTCCCATTTAGCAGCACGGCCCGTAGTGATTTTGTTCATAGTTGTTTTTTTTTAAACTATAGTCCAACCGTCAGAGGGGCCATGAACTGGCCCTGTTTTAAAATTTTGAGGGCCCCTGTGCCTAGGCCCTCAAAGTAATTATACACTTGTCTCTATTATCACCAAATTTCTGTCCTTACTGGGTTTTTCCTATCAGCCTACCCACATATTATTTCTCCCACCTTACAAACATAGACCCCATCTTTCTAACGAGGGGCAATTTCTTTTTACAGTGTTTTTCTCCTAAACACACTTGTTTTAAATATCATCCTGAGGTTCTCCTGCCCCACTATCAAACTCACTTCAATCTTGATTTCAAGCCCCACCCTTCCGTGCCCAAGCCTGAACTCGCGACCTCCTCCACTTGCAGACTGGCTCTCAGCTCTCTCAGTGAATTTGCAGCCTAAGGCAACCTCTTCAACAGTTCGAGTCAGCTTTAGAATGTAGCCTTGCCTTCCTTCTCTCTCTAATCTACACATCGGGTTTGTTTTTTTTTCTGTTTTTTTTTGGGGGGGGCCATCGCTGCTTCTGGTGGTCGTGGGCGCTACCCAGTGCCGCTCCTGAGAGCAGCCGCTGGATTTGAACCGCCAAGCCTGCAGGCTGCAGCCCCGCACTCCACCACTGACGCCACCGGGGCTCAGCCCTACACATGGGCTTTATCTGCAAAACCCGTGGCTTCGGGTTTCAGGATGGAGCCAGGGCCCACACCGCTGGCACTGATTCCAGTGGGCTCCCACCCGGCTGCTCCGCGCCCCCCCCCACCCCGGACCTGCCGCCTCCTCCCCTTCGGAAAAGCAATTCACGGCCACCGCGCGGGGCCGCCTCCCAGCGACCCTCAAGGACAGGGGGGCCTGGCCCTGTGGAGTGTTTCGAGACTCTCGAGGGAGGTGCCACGTCCCATCGCTCTTCGCAGCGCGGCCACCCGTTCCCGACGGCGAAGGAGGAGGGCGGAGGGAGCAGGTTTCGGCTCGGCGGCGCTGGAGCCGGGGCTCGAAGCCCGCGGGCGCCCTCGCAGAAGCGGGCCAGGAGGCGAGCGGGGGAGGGGGCGGCACGCGGCCCGGGCCCCGCACGCAGCCCGCGGAAGCGCCGGCCGGGAGGGCGTCCCGAACGTGCCCCACGGCCCGGGAGCGGCGGCGCCGGCCGGGACCTCACCTGGCCGGTTCCACGCCGGAACAGCACCGCCTCTTCCCGCTCGGGGACGCCTCCGCCGCCACCCATGGCCATGGCGAGTCCGCTGTGGGAAGCACTCGGCGAGGGCTCGGGCGCCGCGGAATGACGACTTCCGCCGCCGGGCACTCTGGGAGCGGAAGAGCACGGACGGTGGCCCGGAGGCAGCGCGGAGGGCAGTGGGGCGGCCTGCAGCAGGGGCGCCCCTTTTTCCGCTGCTTACTGCCAGTCTCTGGATTTGCTCGCTTTGATTCTTCGCACTTCATGGCCCTGGATCTTTTGATTTCACAGTCGATTCCACCAATAGCCATTGCCAGGCAACACTTTAAAAAATTTTAAATGCCCCAATAAAATGATTCATTAAAAAAAAAGGGGAGGGGGGGGAAGAGGCTGAGCCCCGGTGGCGTAGTGGTTGTGCGCGGGACTGCGGCCCACTGGGATGGAGGTTCGATTCCGGCTCCCAGGAGCAAAGGCTGGGCCTCCTACCCACCACCAGGGCAGTGATGCCTAAAAAAAAAAAAATAATAATAATAATAATAATAAAGGGGGGGAGGGGAAAGGGGAGCTTTTTTTTTTTTTTTAAAGAGAAGCTTGTACCAAGGGCTCAAGTGGAAAATGTTTGGAAATGTATGTGGCAACGTGTGCAAATGTGCTTGATACAAATGATGTACTGAATGTTGTAGTAGCTGTAAGAGCCCCCAATAAAATTAAAAATTTTTAAATGGTGCTCATGATCGATTTTTAAAAAGCTCTATCATAAGGTGCAGACGTCCCGCTTGTTAACAATTTAACAAGGTCCCGCAGGGTTTTAAAATTAAATATATGACAATGCTATTTTTGCGTTCTATGAAAATGTTTGTTGCTCCATATAGACCACATTTTTTAATCAAGAACACCCTCCACCCCAACCCCCACACACACACCGTCAATGGTGTCCCACTTAAAATCTGGTCACTTTGCAGTCTACCAGCCCAAACTTGTAAGGGTAAGTGGCCAAAAAACAACAATAACAACAACAAAAAACAGAAAGTAACAACAACAACAAAAAAAACCAAACCCAGAAATAACCAGTAATAATAGAATTATTACCCCTAAAGTACTTTCAAAAAGAGTTTTAAGTGGGCTGAGCCCCGGTGGCGTAGTGGTTGTGCGCGGGACTGCGGCCCACTGGGATGGAGGTTCAATTCTGGTTCCCAGGAGCAAAGGCTGGGCCTCCTACTCCCACCACCTGAGGGCAGTGATGCCTAAAAAAAAAAAATAGAGAGTTTTAAGTGGGCGGGGCGGGGAGAGGAGTTAATACCAGGGGCTCAAGTGGAAAATATTTGGAAATGAATATAGCAATATATGTACAATTATGTTTGATACAAATGATGTATTAAATGTGATATGAGCTGTAAGAGCCCCCAATAAAATCATTGAGGAAAAAAAGTTTTAACTTAATGTGTCAATACTTTTCTTATTCCTTACAATAGTCTTATGAATTAGGGCCTATTGCATTTTTCACTGAGTTCCTAAGTGACTCAATCATTTAGTGCTCACTACTTAACCCAAAAGGTTGGTGGTTCAAATTTACAGAGGCAACATGCAAGAAAAGCCCGATCCTCTTATTAAAGGGCAGACACAACCACTGGAAGCCACAGGGAATGCAGTTCCCTGGTATGTGCAGGATCACTAGGCATACGTAATCAATTTAAGGGCAACTGGCTCATCTAGTGGACGTCCCAGCAGGGAGAGCCATGTGATTTTGACAACTCATCCATTACCCTTCTGTCCGTGGGTAATGGACTAGAGTTCAGCTGAGTTTTCTGACTAGAAGAAGGGCCTGTGATACATCCCTAAAAATCAGGCAATCAAAAAACAATGGTCTGAACAGTCTGATCCCCAACCCATCACAGAGCTAGGATAGGGCAGCATTTTTCAGTTGTGCATGTGATTGCCATGAATCTGGGGTTGTGGGACACTGACCCGGAAGGGAATATGACTAGCACTATAGTCCCTAAAATATAACAAAGGGAATCTGGAGAGCTAGTATTCCACCATAGGAAAGCCACCACTTTGGTTAGAGATAAAATCCAAGTACATTATCCTGCGTTAAATATATCCCCCACAGATTCTCCCCTAACAGCTATGCTCCCTTAAAGTGAGCACATGTTGATTCTGACTCCTTATAGAAACATTCTTGTTATCTCATCCTGCTGCAGCCCACACACCCCCTCATGCCTCCTCCCAATGCAGGTACTAGGTTTCCTCACCTGTGAGCTCAGGGGACTCTACTGTGGTTGCCACCCACTTTGTGACATACGGAACTACTGAATATGCATGACTTAAGGCTACCTACAAATATCTCTTGCTCTGCGTGACGTGACGTGGCTGCTGAGATCATGGCCTCTCCAGAGGTGAAAATGCTATCCAAAAAAGTGTGTCTAACTCCTTTATTTAACTTTCTGTCCTCTCTTTCCTATTCTCTATGACTTTATTATAATCTTTATATATCACCACCATATGATTGTGCCTACAGATTCTGCAGTTATTAGAGGCTAGATTACTCTAACATAGAACACCTGACAGCATTCCCATAGATCATTTACACAGGTGCCTGAAATCTAAGCAGCAAAGGTCATGAAAAGATGTTCAACATCACTAGTCTTTGAAAAATGCAAATTAAAACTAACATCACAGCCACCTACCAAAAGGGCTAAAGAGACTGATTTACTTGGTTAAATTTCGAAGTGATCATACTTTTATATATTGCTATTAAGAGTATAAAGTGCTGAGCCCTGGTGGCATAGTGGTTGTGTGTGGGGTTGCAGCCCATAGGATGTTGATGGTTCAAATCCAGCAACAGCTCTCTAGGAGAGCTGTGGGCTTCCTACTCCAACCAGGACAGTGTTGCAGGGGTGGGGAGAGGGGGGAGAGTATAAAGCATCTCCTCTCCAGACTCCCCTTCTCTTCCCCATGAACATGTTTTGGACTCCTAATTTCTATGACTGTAGATCTAATACTGTGTGGAAATTTGAACTCCTTTGTAATGTTAATGAGGCAATGCAATTGTAGGTTGAGTTCCAAGCCTGTAACTTCTGAGTTATAATAAGAACAGATCGGGGCTGAGCCCCGGGGGCATAGTGGTTGTGTGTGGGACTGTGGCCCACTGGGATGGAGGTTCAATTCCAGCTCCACAGGAGCAAAGGCTGGGCTCCTACTCCCACCACCAGAGGGCAGTGATGCCAAAACAAAACAAAAACCAAAAGAACAGATCAATTATAAGTGAATTATATGACAAGAAGACAATAAAAACCAAAAACAAATAAAATAGTTATGTGTACAAGGAAGAGGAAGTCAGATGTTGTCTGAGTGCCATGCAACATAGAACTCTGGCCTAATAACAAGGAATATAATTGAGACTGACTTGGGCTTTTAGCTTCCTGAATTGTAAGGAGAAAATTTGTTTTTTAAAGCCACTCACTTGTATTTCTGTTACAGCAGCACTAGAAAATGGAAAACACAAAAAACAAATTCACTGCCATGAAGTGGATACCAACTCTTGGCGAGCAGGGTAGGACTGGTAGAACTGCCCCTTTGGGTTTCTGAGACTAACTTCACAGAAGTTGAAAGCCTCATCTTTCTCCCAAAGGAAATGAAAAACAAAACAAAACAAAAACAGTCGTCAAGTTGACTGTGATTCATGACAACGGCATGTTCAAGAGTAGAACTGTGCGCCACAAAATTTTCCATGGATAATTTCTCAGAAGTAGGTCACCACGCCTTTCTTTCCCAGTACCTTGGTGTGGTGAAGTCTCTCACTTTTTGGTTAGAAGTGGAGTATGTGAATCCTTTGTGCATCACCCAGAGGGTCCCTTCCACTCTTTCCCCCTATTGGGTGTCTTTTTTTTTTGGGGGGGGGGCTCGGGGAGGCATCACTGCTCTCTGGCGGTGGGAGTAGGAGGCCCAGTCCCACTGCTGGAATTGAAGCTCCGTCCCAGTGGGCCGCAGTCCCGCGGGAGTCTTACATATAGATAAATTAGAGCTTTTCATGGTAAAGGAGTTATACTATGAAACAAACAAAAACCCAGGATACAAAAGGAAAAAAGTGCATGAAAAAGCTCTATGTTGAAACCTTCAACTATAGATCTTATACTTTGACATGTAGAAAAGGGAATTAAAGGAGAATACATCAGGTCGGTTTTAGCTCTAGCCGTTGCTTCATTTATGCTAAAGAAAAGAGGATACATCAAAATCTGTGAAGATGATGGAGTTTTGTTTTTGTTTTGGGAGTATCACTGCCCTCTGGTGGGAGTAGGAGGCCCAGCCTTGCTCCTGGAGAGCTGCTGCTGGATTTGAACCGCCAACCCAGTGGGCCGCAGTCCCATGCACAACCACTACGCCACCGGGGCTCAGCCCCAATGACGGACTTTTAAGTATCTTTTTTCTTCTTGCAGTGAACAATCACATTGCCACTCCAAAATACATAAGGTTCCACTTTTCAACCTCTGCCTAGAACTCCTTTGCATTCCCAGTAAGTCTTTTTTTTTTGGGGGGGGGGGGAGACATCACTGCCCTCTGGTGGGAGTGGGATACCCAGTCTTGCTCCTAGAGAGCTGCTGCTGGATTTGAACCACCAACCCAGTGGGCCACAGGCCCACACTCAACCACCGCGCCACCAGGGCTCAGCCCATCCCAGTAAGTCTTGACCTGAGAGGAAAAACCCAGCTTTTCTCTTCCTCTTTCAAGATCATGGAATATACATTTACCTGGCTAATTAACAAGCAAACTTCATTTTTATTGTGAAGCTATTAAAGGTGCACAGGAAGTTGCCAAGATACATAGAAGTCCCCTGTCTCCTGCACCTGGTTCCCCACAATGGTTACAATTTTCTTCCT
Organism: Nesogale talazaci; assembly: GCA_004026705.1. Taxonomy (NCBI): domain Eukaryota; kingdom Metazoa; phylum Chordata; class Mammalia; order Afrosoricida; family Tenrecidae; genus Nesogale; species Nesogale talazaci. The sequence continues at coordinate 46,958 of PVJH01013889.1, forward strand.
AGTTACAGTGCAATATTAAACCAGGAAACTTACATAGGTATACTATTTACATATCTTCTGTTAACTATGATGACTACGATGAAAATACAGCACCGTTGACACTCCAAAGATCTTCCTGGTGCTACTTTGTAGTAATATCACTCCAACCCCCATCATTCCGATAGCCTGTCAAAACGCTAGCTTCAGTCTTTCACCTATAGAATTTTGAGAAAATTATATGTGAAATAATGCAGCATGCGAGCTTTCAAGACAGTTCCACTCAACCACTTTTAAGAGGAAGCATATGAGCAAGACCCGATGGCATTGAAGAAAGACGTCCCACATGCACTGAAAGCATTAGTGAAAACAAGGATACGGGGAGTGATGAGGACCTCACCAAGCCGAGGATGCACTGGAAGCACTCACCTGACTATGTCAGGAAACTTGGAAGACAGCTACATGGCCAAATGCCTGGAAGAGAAGCATTGTTTGTGCCTATTCAAAAGAAAGGTGACCCAACAGAATGCCCCAATTATAGGACAACTATTGCTGATCTCACATGCCATGTAAAATATATTTGTGACTAGAACTATATTCCCGAACATAACGGAGGGAATCTGGAAAGCTAGTGTTCCACGGTAGGAAAGCCACCACTTTGGTAAATTAAAGTCCAACTACAGAATCCTGCTTTAAATATCAATCCCACAGATTCTCCCCTACCAGCTATGCTTCCTTAAAGTGAGCACAGGGTTGATTCTCTCTGAAGAAGCAGAGCATCTTCTGTTATCTTCTCCTGCTACAGTATCCATCCTCCCTTCATTTCTTCCCCCAAACAGGCATTCGGTTTCCTCACCTGTGGGTTCAGGGGCCTTACTGTGGTTACCACCCATCTTGTGGCATATGTAACTACTGAACATGCATCTTTTATGGCTACCTATAAATAGCCCGTGAGTAGACTCTCCTCTCTTCTCCCACCTCCATGTGGATCACCAAGAGGGGTTGAGGTGAACATTGCGACCATAAAATGTGATTCCTTTATTCTTTTATCTCCTATAGCTTTGCTATACCCTTTATATATTATGGCTGTACAGACCCTTTGGTTGTTAGAGGCAGGTTTCCTCTGACAAACATTTTTTAAGATCATTCAACAAAAGTTGCAGCAGTAGACTGACAAGAAGCTGCCAGAGGTTCAGGCCAGATTCAGAAAAGGATGTGGCACTAGGATATCAGTGATGATGCCAGATCTTGGCTGAAAGCAGAAAGATGTATAGTTTTACTTTGTTACACTGACTATGCAAGGGCATTTGACTGTGGATTATAACAAACTATGAATATCCTTGAGAAGAGAATTTCAGCACTCTTAATTGTGCTGATGCAGAATCTAGATGGATCCAGAGGTAGTTGTGTGAACAAAGTAAGGCGATACTGCACGGTTTACAATCAGGAAAAGTTATGTGTCAGGGTTGTCCTGTCAACATACTTATTCAAGCTGCATGTGGAGCAAGTAATGAGAAAAACGTGGCATCAGGATCAGAGGGAGGCTTATTAACAACCTGCAATATGGAAATGACACAACTTTCCTTGTTGAAAGGACTTGAAGCACTCGCTTCAATGAAAATCAAGGATTGGGCTGAGCCCCGGTGGCGTAGTGGTTGTGTGCACGGGACTGCGGCCCACTGGGATAGAGGTTCAATTCCAGCAGTGGGGCTGGGATTCCTACTCCCACCACCGGAGAGCAGCGATGCACCCCCCCCCAAAAAAAAAAAAAAAGAAAATCAAGGATTGCAGTCTTTATTATGGATTTTTTTTGGGGGGGGCATCGCTGCTCTCCGGTGGTGGGAGTAGGAGGCCCAGCCCCACTGCTGGCATTGAACCTCCGTCCCAGTGGGCCACAGTCCCGCGCACAACCACTATGCCACCGAGGCTCAGCCCTTTATTATGGACTATAACCCACGATAAAGACCAAAATCTTCACAACTAGACCAATAGGCAATATCATCATAAACAAGAGAGAAAAAAATGAAATTGTCAAGGACTCTTCTTGCTAGAATCCACAATCAATGCTCATGGAAGCAGCAGTAAAGGACTCAAAAGACAAGTTGCATTTGGTAAATCTGCTGCACCTCTTTATAGAGTACTGAAAAGCAAGCATATTACTTTGAGGACTAAGGTGAACCTGTCTTAACCATGGTATTTTCAATGGTCTTATATGCATGTGAAAGTGAGACAATAAGGATTATCACTGCATTTGAACTTGGGTGCTAAAGAATATGGTCTATTAAAAAGTACCAAGAACTACTAAAGAATAAACATGTCTTGGAAGCCAGAATGCTCCTTTGATGCAAGGATAGCAGGACTTAGTCTCACATACTTTGGACATCATGCTTGGTAAATTGGAAGGGCAGCAAAAAAGAGGGAGGGAGCCCCTTGATGAAATGAATCTATACAGTGGCTTCAACAATGGGCTCTAGCTTGAGAGTAGTTATAGGCTGGCAGAGAACTGGGCAGCGTGTCCTGCTGTGCACAGGGTCGCTGACTCAATAGCAGCAGTGGCAACGTGGCTAAACCGGTCCTCTTTAAGAACTGTCAGTTCACAGAGTGGTTGACGTATTAGGTGATTAGTGAAAATTTGTATGAGAAAAAGTGAAATATTTGAATACTATACAGGTTCAGTCCTGTAGACTTAAAATTTCTATCAACCCTGACAGAACCCCATAGGATTTTCTAGGCTATCTGTAATATTTATGCAAGACCTCATGTCACAGTGGATGAAGCACTGGGCTGCTCATGAGAAAGTCATTCAAATCCATCAGCTGCTCCACGGAGACTGCTTCAGTAAAGATTTATAGCTTACTCTGACCTAGAAGGTTCCTGTGTTGATATCACCTTGATGGCAATAGCTTTTGACCTTAATCTGTATGGGAGGCAATTATCTAGTCCTTCTCCTGGGAGTCACTGGGTAGGTATAAACCACCACCCTTTCAACCTTTCAGTTCACATCAGAGCACTTGTTACACTTACTACTTGGCACTTATATTTTGGGATATATACCATTTTGGGACCATAAGACACACCCAGTTGTCCCAGAGAGCTGCATTATTTTATTTCTTGCGACTTCTCTTAGTTTCACGTTCAAAATCCTGGAGGACTTCGATAGACGTGGTTGGTTAGAATCAGTTGTCTTCCTCTGCATCTGTCTGTCCCTGACCAGTGGGTGGGGTTCCGTGAGTGGGACAGGCAACATCCCTTCCCCCACACTAATCAGTTAGGGTCATAAGGGCAGAGTTATGACGATATCAATGACGATTCCCGTGAAGTAAATTGGTGAGCCATTTTCAGAAGAAAAGGTATGCTTTTTGCTTGTCTTTTAAGTCAAAAAACCAGGAATGGTACTGGGTTATCAAAACCATGGATGTCTGCTGTGATGAGTTGACCCACTCCATTCACGGAGTCATCCTAGACTCCTCTGCCAAACAGCCAGCAAATCCTCGAATGTATGGAATCAGTCCACTTCCATTTCCCCAATTATGTTTCGCTCTATGGCACACGGTCACTAGGACTCAGAACCTACCCAACAGCATCTAACAGCAACATGTCCACCTTACCTAGTTCCGGACCTTCCCAGATCTTTCCCGAACAGCTGGTGGTTTTAATTAATGGCACTCTCTTCAGTTCTTCCTGTCTCTCCATCCCTCAGTTTCCAGCAGACCAGCCTTCTTTTCATGAAATGATCACTGACGAGAAGGGCGGTGCAGCAAAATGTGAAGGCTGCAGATGGTGGACAGCTATCAATGGGAATAGTGTCTGGGGACTTAGAGGCTTATATTTAAACAAGCAGCCAACTAAGCGAGAGTCAACTAAGCCCGTGTGGAAGCAGCACAGCAGCTTGTGTGATCTTACTGGCTCAAAGTGAGGAGGAATTGGAGCACTTGCTGATGAAGATCAGTCTTCCCCACAGCCGGTGGGTTTCTGGTCAACTCACTGTGGGCTGTCTCACTTAGCCTCAACAAGGTGTCCATTGGTCGCCTTGCCTTTAGACCATGGATCCATCAAAAATTCCCACCAACCCCAATGCTCTTGGGCTCAGTCATGCCATCAGATTAGGTTCCACACAACTCTATCAACTGGGAACCAGTGAACCCACTCTCCTTTTCTCCTCGTTCCTGTAAACCAGGTCCACGCTGTCAGTGCCCAGACTCAACCTGTCTCCCTATTGCTTCATTTCTCCCACGTCCACTCACATGTGGATGCGGTGATCACCTAACAAGCATTTCAGCTTGTTCTTTAACGTTTGGTCCTAGAGAAAAGAGTTTCTTCATGGTTCCAGATTCTTTCCAGCTTCTGACACAAATCACTAGTTCAAAATGATGGACTCAGTTTTTAGAACAGGAAAACAAGGGGGAAAAAAATTCAGACCCAAATAGTACCAGTATACTAAAATGTTCTGGAGTATCTTTGGACCATAAGACTCACCCTAACTCCCCCCATCCCCACTTTTTTGGGGAAAAAAGTGCATTTTATGGTCCGAAAAATACAGTATATAAAAACAAACATGGGGGCTGAGCTCCGGTGGCGTGGTGGTTGTGCGCGGGACTGTGGCCCACTGGGACGGAGGTTCAGTTCCAGCAGTGGGGTTGGGCCTCCTACTCCCACCACCGGAGAGCAGTGATGCGCCCCAAAAAACAAAAAAAAAGACAAACAAACAAAACAAACAAACATGGGCTAAGCCCTGGTGGCGTAGTGCTTGTGCGCGGGACTGCAGCCCACTGGGATGGAGGTTCAATTCCAGCAGTGGGGCTGGGCCTCCTACTCCCACCACCAGAGAGCAGTGATGCCCGCCCCCTCCAAAAAATATGGTCTCAAGCCTTCCTTTCTTATTTATATTTTCTATTTTTGGAAGAAGTCCCAAAAGACTTAAAAATGGAGCTCCTAGCTAAAAAAAACCCATTAAAGCAGTAAGCTCTTTTCAGTTATTATTCCAGGTAGTTTGCAATCTCTCTTGCAAACCCTTCAAGCAAAGCAATGGATTATCAGTACAAGTATATAAATGGATCTTAAGTACAATTGACTGTAAAGATCTACTTTAACAAAGCTTATAACAAAAACTAGATTTATGGAAGAGATCCTCTTATCTGACCACACCACCTAATAAATGATACTAATGTTCACTGCTGATAAAAAAAGTAATATTCACCATTGTTACATGCATGTTTTATTTTTTGAAGAATGGTTCTAAAACATCACATTAAATCAGATTGAAAGGTAAAGTTTAAAATAGACCGTTTTATAAGGATAAGTTATAACATATGTAATGATGTTTCACTCTACAAAATCTTGATCTTAGACCATATGATACACCTAGTTGACAGTAGCACCCAGGTATTCCAAACTAGCCAGTCATCATTTCTCTCTTGTCTGCATAGACTTCTTCTCGTTAGCTGCCTTCTGCTTTTGTTGCATGATCTCAGAATCCCTATAATGGGAGAAAAGGTTATCAGTTGTTAAAATTTTTACTTTGTGCTCTCATTTATTCTCTACAAAATCATTTAGCAGAGTAGTAACCAAGTTAAAAGATAACACAAATGGGCTTCCAAATGATTGTGGAAAGTTTCTGTATCTTTTAATTCCATTTTCCCATGAGCTTTTTGTAGCCCCATCATACAAATACTCATGTCTTTCCTTTCCATGGATGTAAACAGACTGGATTTTAAGCAAAGAATTCAGATCTTGAGTACCATCTCTACTGCTACCACGACTTTGGGAAAATAACTTCAAAGCTCTTTTAACATGGGAGTGATGCTTATCTGGGTTGTTCTAACAGCTATGAACATTCCTTTGTGTATCTGACACTAGTGACTATGTGCTAAAAAGAAGGCAACCTCACCGGTTCTTAGCAAAGTTAAATCACTCACCCTAAACACAAGATGCAGTGAGAAGTTACCTAGAATTCGAATAGCTACCTACTTTTAGGACAGAAATGCTCTGAAGCAATTCAGTTTCTTACAAGCCCAAAAGTTCAACACTAGTTATAAATAACTGATTAAAGAAAAGCAGGATAATTCAAGGCACTTTTTTTTTGAATCCTTTACATTTCTGGCCGAAACAGCACTATTACCTGTAAGCCATAATCTGACTGCTTGGACTTGGTAGACCATGGCTCTGATTGATAGCTTTTTTTTTTTTTTGGGGGGGGGGGGCCCTCATTGCCTCTGGTGGTCGTGGGTGCTATCCAGTGCTGCTCCTGAGCTAATACTGAAGTCACTTTTCAGAGCTGTGATGAACAGAGATGTTAAATAGTAAAGATTTAGTAAATTATGGTTACTATTGAATTATGTCTACATCAGTTCGCTTTTACTCCAAGAAAAGAAAATATCAATTTAACATGCTAATCACATATTATATTACTGAAACAAAGTGTGAAATAAGAGTGAAGGGCATTGACCTTGTTAGTCAGTGGTTCCTAATTCTGATTGCAACTCAATCACTAAATGATGTTTCAAAAATTCAGGGTTAAGACACAATTTCCAACTCAAAAAATCAAATTCACTGCCATCAAGTCAGTGCTGACCCCCCAACCCCACCCCGGCCGTAGGTTTCCAGGACTGTAATCGTGGGAGTAGAAAGCCAAATCTTTCTCCCTCAGAGCTGTTGGTGCTTTTCAACTGCAGAACACGTGGATCACAGCCCAAGGCAAAAAAAGCACACTAAGAGGGCTTCTTAAGGCATAATTTAGGTGTAATAAAACTTACAGGGCTGAGCCCCGGTGGCGTAGTGGTTGAGTGTGGGACGGCGGCCCACTGGCTTGGCGGTTCAAATCCAGCAGCAGCTCTCCAGGAGCAAGGCTGGGCCTCCCACTCCCACCAGAGGGCAGTGATGCCCAAAAAACAAAAACAAAAAAATAAAACTTACAAACACTATCCCTAGAACCACCACCCACGAGACCAAAAGAGCAGCATTTGCACAAAAAACGAAGTTCACAAGGCAAAAAGGGTTCAGAAGACTGGGTGAATGGAAACTCAGAATCCAAGAAGTCAATCATTACACTGAGGGGTTCTGAGTAAATGTTACAAACTAAGAGGTGTATAAATTAACAGGTTGCTAGTTTTCTCTGTATACTTTTGTTTTTGTTTTTTTTTGGGCATCATTGCCCTCTGGTGGTGGGAGTAGGTGGCCCAGCCTTTGTTCCTGTGGAGCCGCTGCTGGAATTGAACCTTCATCCCAGTGGGCCGCAGTCCCGCGCACAATCACTATGCCACCGGGGCTCTGTAAATTTTTATTTTTTTATTTTTTTTTGTTTGTTTGCTTGTTTTTGTGGGCATCACTGCCTCTGGTGGTCGTGGGCACTAACCAGTGCCGCTTCTGAGAGCCGCAGCTGGATTTGAACCACCAAGCCCGTGGGCTGCAGTTCCGCACTCAACCACTTACGTCACCGGGGCTCAGCCCTGTATACTTTTTTTTTAAAACAGAAAAGATCACACTCTCTATGGCAATCCTGTCATAACAAAGATATCCTGTAACAAATGGGATGGTCAAAATTATAGAACTTAGGATTTACAACACACTTTTGAGGGACACCATCCATGAGGAATCCTGGTGGCATGATGCATTCATTACACAGTGGGCTCCTCGCTGCAGAGTCAGCAGTCCCAAACTAACAGTTGCTTCATAAGAGAAAGATGAAACTTTCTCTTCCTGTAAAGGTTTACATCCTCAGAAACAGAAACAGCCTCCATCCTGTCCTATATAATCTTTAGGAAATGGACTTAACTCAGTGGCAGTGAATTTGATTTGATTCTGGGTTTAAGTCAAGCCATACCCCTTAATGAGGAAGCATTCTACTGTAAAGTGAAGCATTCTGACTTTATCAAAAAAGTGCATTTGTGGGGTGAGCCCCGGTGGCATAGTGCTTGAGTGCAGGACTGTGGCCCACTGGGTTGGCGGTTCAAATCCAGCAGCAGCTATCCAGGAACAAGGCTGGGCCTCCTATTCCCACCAGAGGGCAGTGATGCACTCTCCCAAAACAAACAAACAAACAAAACAAAACAAATGTATTGTGTTTCGTGATTTAAAAAAAAAAAAACTGAGGTAAATCTGATTTAAAATGAACAAGTTTAAATGAATAATTCTGAGCCATTTAGTAAAATTACAATATTGTGCTATCAGCTCTGCTTAGTTCCAAAACAGTTCCATCACTCCAAAAGAAAATCATGTATCTTTCCTTCCTTCTCTTCAGTCTTTGGCAACCACATCACCTATCTGAATTCTCTCTGGACTCATTTATTCTACATCTTCATATAAACTGAATCATAGAATATGTTACCATCTGTGTCTGGCTTCTTTCCCTGAGCATGCTTTAAAAGTTGAACAACATTGTTGCATGCATCTGTACTTCATTCTTTTTTTCACATTTTGTTTATCCATCCATCAGTTGATGGACATTTGGAATGTAGCCCATCTACGGTTACAATACAGACAGCTGCTATAATACATTTACATACCCCCCCCCCAATTTACCTGGTGCTTTTTAATATCCAACCCATGGCAAAATACATCAGAGCTGGGTGTAAAGCCCAGACGTGGGCAGCTTTCAAAGCTCTTTAGGTGATTCTTAGGTACAGTCAGGATTAAGAGCCACTGACAAACCAGAATGAAAACATCAAGTCAGGGGCTGAGCCCCGGTGGCGTAGTGGTTGTGCGCGGGACTGCGGCCCACTGGGACGGAGGTTCAATTCCAGCAGTGGGGCTGGGCCTCCTACTCCCACCGCCGGAGAGCAGTGATGCCAAAAAAAAAAAAAGCATCAAGTCATTACCAAACCTCCAAATTACACATGAGCTATGACATTTCCTTTTAAGATGAAGTGAACACTGGTAACCTTTGTAGAAGCATAAATGAATTTATTTAATACATTGATATACTTCTGTATCAGTCCAGTATTATTCGTCAGTCTCTTTTTCAGACTTTATCAGTGGTGCCATTTATTTTATGTAATCCACACCTCAGTAAACAACTCAGTCATCCAATCTTTATGACTCATAGTAACCCTTAGCACAATCTCCTATTATACATGTTACATTTGCCCTTTCCAAAGTGATGGGGTTTCAGAAGTTAGCAAACTTCAAATATTCCTATCATCTTCTTCAAAACAAAGTATAGTTGAGTCCCTGGTTTATCACCTCCCGTAGGCAAGGTAGGATGTCTGCTTTGCAAATTTATCTTTCCCACCAACAGTGCCCTGCTTATGGGAGCGCTACAGTTGTAGTGGAGTTGCACGCGAGTCTCTACAAAGGCGCGTCAGAGCTGGAAACTTTTCAACTACAGGGGAAAATGACTGACTAGACCATGCCCAGCTCAGGACGGGTTTTCATTTGCTCTTGCCCCTGTAGGTTTGACTTACTTCTAGAAAGGGTTTTGATTGACTTCTACAAAGGGTTTTTTCAAGATGCGTTCTTTTCCTTCTCCCCAATCTTGGCTTCCATCAAAATGCGAATGACTGAGAATTCTATTTAAGCACCACTTACCTCTGCTTCCTCTGAGAGGTGGTCAAGCTATCCTCTTTTCTTTTTCCCTTGCTAATCTCCTGGGTTTTCTTCATGTTTTTCTGGCGGGCAAGTTCTCTTTGATTTCCACCTTGCAAGAGAAACAGTCGCGTTCTTTTCCCACCTCCAAAATCAATCATTCCACCCAAGTTGGCTTTTTAAATACATAACCCGGCCAAGCTTGGCTACTGGGTGGGGATCCCAGGTCTGATAACGAGTGAGCTTAAAGGTTAATACTCCAGAGTATTATCATACCAATCAAGGTATTCATGGGCTATAAATACCAGACCTTATTCAACCAGGCATTCCACTCCTCGAAGTGAGTCAGTATTCCAAAATAAGTTCTGGCTTCGAGGGGTGTAGGTGGGGACGGGGACAGGCAGACACAGCGGGTCCACGAACCACACGCGTTCGGCCCACCACCAGTCCACCTTTCTGCCGGCAAATGAGGCTGTTCAAAAAAGCACTACCTAGAAGGGCCGAACAAAAGGAGGAGGGAGGAGGCGCCGTCGGAGCTCTCCGACCTCCCTAGGCCTGGCGCCTGGCGGCTCCACCGACACGCCGCCGCCGGCCTCGACCCCGGCGGGGCGCGGGTGTCTGAGACACGGCTGACGGCCAAGCGGCGGCCGGGCCTCGGGGGCCCGCCCCGCCCCATCCGCCGGGGCCACGGGCGGCGGGGCCCAGCCGGGGGCGCGTCCCCTCCCCTCGGCCGACGGAAGCGGGGTCTCCCTCCCGCCCAGCAGAAAGGGGATTCTCCCGCGGCCCCAGCCCGCCCGGCAGCCGCGCCCCCCGGCGGCCTCGGGGGCAGCGTTCGGTTCCCGGGGTCGAGCGACCGGAGGAGTCCCCGCCGCCGCCCCCTCCCCGGCGCCACACTCACGGGCCATGCCGAGCGCAGGGACAGAGCCTGGGGGAGAGCGACTCGGAGAAGCAACGGTTCCCTCGCACGCACAGCCGCCGTCACCCCCAGCCGCTCGGGAAGGCAGCGCGCCGGCCCTCCGCCGGGCGACGCCTCTGCGCCGTCAGCGGCCCCGCCCACGGAGACACGACAACAGCCGCCGGCGTGGCCGGCGGGCGAGTGCGCGTGCGCGAGTGCTCAGCGGCGGCGGGGAGGGCGCGCAAGTCCCCGCGCGCGGAGAATTGGCCCCGCCCCTGGCTCGCCGCCCCGCCCCTCTGGCGGAATCCGGAAACCTCGATGAGGTTGGCGAGAGGCACGTTCGGACGTGCATGGTGTACCAGGAGCTGGGGCTGGACTCCCTCCCTCCTTTTTCATAAAGCAGAAGGTATCTGGCGAGAGCTCTGGTTCGTAGCCTTCCAGAGGCGAAGTGGGGCGTAGAGAAACACATGAACTTCGCGACAGCTAGCCCTTTACACGTTTTCCTTCCTTATTCTTTGACCAACCTTACAAAGGAAGCTTCATTGCTGTTTTTTCCCCAATGCTTTTATTGGGGGCTCTTACAGCTCTTATAGCATTCAGTACATCATTTGTATCAAACACATTTGTATATTTGTTGGCATCTTCATTTTCAAGTGTTTTCAGGCTGAGCCCTGGTGGCGTACGTGGTTGAGTGCGGGACTGCAGCCCGCGGGCTTGGGGGTTCAAATCCAGCGGCGGCTCTCAGGAAGAGCGCTGGGTAGCTCCCACGACTGCCAGAGGGCAGTGATGCCAAAAAAAGAAAAAAAAGGAAAGTGCTTCCAAATATTTTCTACTTGAGCCCTTGGTTGGTATAAATTTCTTTCCCCCTCTTTTTTTTTTTTTTAAATAAATCATTTTATTGGGGGCCCATCAACTCCCGTGATCAATACAATTGTATGCAGACCACATTTGCACACTTGTTGCCATCGTCACTCTGAAAACATCCTCCCTCCACTTAGGTCCCCAGTACCAGCTCCCCATATTTCCCCTCCCTCCCTACTCCTTCTCCCTCATGAGCCCTTAATAATTTACAAATTGTTATTACTTTTTCATATCCTACATTGTCCAATGTCATTGCCCAAGAGAGATGTCTGAGCCTGTGAGACCTTAAGCGACTGTGCTTGTTATGTGCCTTATGAAGTAGCAGCGAAAACAATTTTATGGGTGGGGGTCACCACAACACAAGGGTGTTGAAAGGGTCACCGGGCATGAGGAAGGGTGAGAATCACTGCTCTAGATACAAGAGAAAGAAGCACTGCCATAGCCCAGGACTATGTTTAATGTGTAGCAATCGGTGGAAGTGAGACACAAATTTGATTACCAAAGCCTGCGCGTTTCCTGTTTGATCCAGGGCAGCTGTCATAATTGACCTTTCTTAGAGTTTCAAGTAAGTG